>JAODAL010027178.1:0-55389 GCA_025379985.1 Phyllomedusa bahiana | reverse complement strand
CCCAAAGGGTCGTATCGGGAAAATCCCAAAATGACAGAAAAACTAAACGGGAAACTGTAAAACTGGGGCGGGGAATTCTCTGCAGTGGACAGTGGGGAGCAATAAAACCCTAGTTTATTATACATTCCAGCCCACTTTAAATTATGACCATTTTCCAGCAGTAGCTCAAAAGGAAGGGTTTTTGGTGAGGGGATTTTGTAAGGTGTGCAATAAGCTGTCTGCACAAAAATCTCTTGTTGCCATCTTTTGGGGGCCAAAAGGGGAAAATTTTTTAGAATTGGGGATTTTTTTTGCACCTCTGCAAACCCCTTACTTTTGTAGGGGGGCCTCGGACTAGGGTGCCCCGCACCTCTTTAACCCTCCCTGTGTATGGGGCCCCTGGGAAAGCAGACGATGTCCCCTGCCCCTGCAAACCCTACTGTGTAGGGGGCCCCCGGAGCAGAGGGATGTCACTGCCACCTTTCTAACACTACGGGTGAAATGGGGGTCCCGGAGCAGAGGGGGATGTCATTTGCCCTCTGCTAACCTACGGTAAAAAAGGACCCCCCGGGGGCAGCCCGGATGTCACTGACCCTCCCCCAAAACCCTTTTGTGTTAGGGGGGGAGGGGAGCAGACCTTTGTCACGAAATCTCTGCTAACCCAAATGTGTATGGGGCCCGGAGCAAAAGGGATGTCCCCCCCCGGGCCCCTCTGCAAAACCCAACTGGTGAAATGGGGGCCTGGAAGCGCCAAAGTCACTGCACCTCTCCCTAACCCTACTGGGGAAAGGGGGGGCCTAGAGCAGACGGGATGCACTGCACCTCTGTTTAACCCAACTGGGGATGGGACCCCTTGGAGCGGGAACGGGGGGTCACGGGCACCTCGGCAAACCCCCCAATTGTGAAATGGGGGAGGGGACCCAGACGGATGTCCACTGCGGGCCTGCAAACCCTACTGTGTATTGGGCCCCCCCCCGGGGGAAACGGATGCCCACGGGCAGCTCTGCAAACCCCCACTTTGTATTGGGGCCCCGGAGCAAAAGGAATGTCCCCTTGAAAGCTCTGAAACCCCCAACGTATAGGGGGGCCCCCCGGTACAGGGGGAGGGTCACTGAAACCTCGGCAAACCCTATGTTAGGGGGCCCCGGGAAAGCAGACGGGATGTACGCAGTTTCTGCTAACCCTACGTATGGGGGGGCCCCCGGAGCAGAGGGATGCCCACTGACCCTCTGCTAAACCTACTGTGTATGGGCCCCCGGACCAGAGGGGATGCACTGCCCCCTCTGTTTAACCCACTGTGTTTTGGGGGGCCCCCGGAAGCAAGGGAAAGTCAAGCACCTCTGTTTAACCCCCTACTGTTAAAGGGGGCCCCGGGTGGAGGATGGGGGGTCACTGCACCTCTGCAAACCCTACTGTGAATAGGGCCCCAGAGCAAAAACGGATTCATTTGCTCCTCTCCCAACCCCTTCCCTGGCAGGGTTGCCCCACCCAGACGGATGTTAATGCCCTCTGCCGACCCTACTGTGTAGGGGGGCCCGGGGAGCAGACGGATTTTTACGCACCTCTGAAACCCCAAACTGGGGTAGGGGGCCCCCCCCTTGGAGCGGGACGGATATCATTGCACCTTGAAAAACCCTACTGTTTTATGGGGCCCTGGAAAAGGGGGATTTCACGCACCTCCAAATTTCCTACTGTGTATGGGGGCCCCGGGAGCAGACGGATTTTCACTGCCCCCATCTTAACCCCCTTCGGGTGGGGGCCCCCCGGGGGCAGGGGGATGTCACTGCCCCTCTTAACCCCAACTGTGTTTTGGGGCCCCGGGAGCAGAGGGATGCATGCACCCGCCCCTCTCCCCCTACTGTGTTTGGGGCCCCGGACCCGGACGGAGGTACTCCCCACCCCCGCAAAACCCCTATTGTGTTTTGGGGGACGGACAAACCAAAGAAAACATGCACCTCTGTTTAACCCTATGTTTTGGGGCCCTGGAAGCAGAGGGGAATGTCACCCCCACCCTGCTAACCCTACTGTTTTAGGGGGGCCTTAAAGCGGGACCAAATGTCACTCCCATCTTGCTAACCCTACTGTGTAGGGGGGCCTCGGAGCAGAGGGATGTCACTGCCCCCCTCTTCTAACCCTACTTGAAAGGGGCCTGGGAGCAGCCCTGATGTCACTGCACCCTCTGTTTCCCCCTACTGGGGAAAAAGGGGGCCCCGGAGCAGACGGATGTCACGGGCACCTTGCTAACACTACATGTATGGGGGTCCCGGAGCAGAGGGTTTTCCCCACTGCACCTCTGTTAACCCAAATTTTTTTGGGAAAGCCCCGGGGCCCAGACGGATGCCCTTGAAACCTCTGAAAACCCCATTGTGTATGGGGGAGGGAGCAGCCCATGCCCCTTTTTGCATCTTGCTAACCCTCCCTGTTGTATGGGGCCCCCCTGGACAAAAGGGATGTAACCGCCCCCCTGCTAACCCAAACTGGGTAGGGGGCCTGGAGCAGCCCTTTAGGCCCCTGCCCCTTTCGGGTTTTAACCCAACTGTGTATGGGGCCAAAGGGGCAGAGGGAAGTCACTGAAAACCTCTGCAAAACCCTAATTTTATAGGCCCCCGGAGCAGAGGGATTTTCACTGAAAACCCTTGCAAACCCCAAATTGTGTATGGGGGAAACGGAGCAGAACGGTTTTTCACTGCAGCTCTGTAAACCCCCTTTAATTTGTTTTGTATGGGGCCCCCGGAGCGGGAAATGCCCACTGCAGCTCTGCAAACCCCTATTGTGTATTAGGCCCCGGGAGCAGACGGATTTCATGCAGCTCGCAAAACCCAAAAATGTATTAGGGCCCCGGAGCGAGGGATGTCATTTGCACCTCTGCTAACCCTATTGTATGGGGGGCCCCGGAGCAGCCCGGAAATGCACTGCAGCTCTGTTTAACCCAAACTGTATAGGGGGCCCCCCGGAGCAGGGGGGAAATTTCACTCCCAACCTCTGAAAAATCCTACTGTGTAGGGGGCCCCGGGAGCAGATGGAGGGTCCATTTGCCCCTTTGCTAACCCAAATGTTTTAATGGGGCCCCGGGAAACCAAAAGGGGATGCCCACTGAAACCCTTTTGCTAACCCAAAACTGGGGTTTGGGGCCCCGCGGAGAAAGGGGGGATGTCACCCCCCCTTTCTGCTAACCCTACTGGGGTATAGGGCCCCCAAAGCAGACGGATGTAAACGCCCCTTTCTGCTAACCCTATTTTGCATGGTCCCCCCGGAGCAAAAGGGGGTTGTTACTGACCTCTCCCGACCCTACTGTGTAGGGGGCCCTGGAGCAAAACGGATGCCCCCACCTCTGCCTAACCCTATTTTGTATGGGGCCCCGGGGGCAGACGGATACCCACTGCACCCCCCTTGCTCCCCCTACTGGAAAGGGGCCCTGGAGCAGGGGGGGAAATTTTCACTCCCACCCTCTGCTAAACCTACTGGGGAAAGGGGGCCCCCGGGAGCGGGAACGGATGCATTTGCACCTTTTGTTTAAACCCCACTGTGTTTGGGGCCCCCGGGAGCAGGGGGATTTCACTGCACCTCTGTAACCCTTTACTGTGTTGGGGGGCCCCGGGAAAGCAAGGGAGTCACTGCACCTTGCAAACCCTTTACGGGTGTATGGGGCCCCGGGGGCAGACGGATGTCCACGGGGCACCTCTGCAAACCCCTATTGTTATGGGGGACGGGGGGCAGACCTATTTAAACTGTACCCTCTGTTTAACCCTACGGAAAGGGGCCCCTGGAGAAAGATGGATGCCCACCGCACCTCTCAAAACCCAAACTGTGTATGGGGCCGGGGACGACCAAGGGTCACGAAACCTGCAAACCCCTACTGTGAAAGGGGCCTGGGAGCAGACGGATGCATGCACCTCTTCTAACCCTTTTGTTTTATGGGGGCCTCGGAAGCAGTTTTGATGTCACTGCCCCTCCGGGCAAACCCCTTTACTGTGTATGGGGCCCCCGGACCCAGAGGTTTGTCACTGCACCTCTGTTTAACCCCTATTGGGGTATGGGGGACGGAGAACCTATGTGCGGGGGCACCTCTGCAATCCTACTTTTGTAGGGGGCCCCGAGCAGACGGTTTCCCCGCACCTTTGCTAACCCTACGGTTATGGGGCCCAGGGACCCAAAAAGGGAAATGTCACTGCATCTCTGCTAACCCAAACTTTTTTTGGGGGCCCCGGAGCAGACGGAGTTAAACCCCCCACCCCTGGCTAACCCTACTGTGTAGGGGCCCCGGGGGAGCAGGACAAGTGTCCCCCTGCGCCCTTTTGCAAAAACCCAAATGTGTAGGGGGCCCCCCAAGCGGGACGGATGTCACTGCCCCTTCGCAAAACCAAAATTGTTTAGGGGGCCCCCGGAGCAACGGATTCATTTGCACCCTGCTAACCTACAGGGGTTGGGGGCCCCCCGGAGCAAGGGAGGGTCAACTCCCCTCGGGTTTAACCCCCTACCGGTTTGAAAAGGGGGGCCCCCGGACCCAAACCCGGTTTTCCCATTTGAAAACCCTTCTGCTAACTTTTTCTGTTTTTTTGGGGCCCTTTGGACGGAGGGAAAAGGAAACTGCACCTCTGTTTCCCCTTTATGTGTAGGGGACCCCGGGCAGAGGGAAATGTTAATGAAACCTCTGTTTTTAACCCTACTTTTTAGGGGGGCCCCCGGGAAAGCAGAAAATTTTGGTCACTTCACCCGGCTAACCCCTACTGTGGGGGGGGGCCCCGGAGCGAGGGATGTTCTTTTTAAACCTCTTCAAACCCCCTACGGGGTGAAAGGGGGCCCCCGGGGCAGACGGATGCATTGCACCTCGGGTAACCCCCCTTGTGTATGGGGCCCCGAGCGGACGGATGCGTTTGAAACCTTGCTACCTATTTTGTAGGGGGCCCCCCGGGCAAGGGATGTACTCACCCCTCCCTAACCCATTGTGAAGGGGGGGACGGACCCGGGAGGGGTTTGGCCCAGGGCCCCTTTCTGCTAACCCCAACTTTTTATGGGACCCTGGACAGGACCCAAATTTTCACTGCACCTCTGCTAACCCTCCCTTTTTTTAGGGGGGGCCCCCGGAAAAGGAAAGATGTTAATCCCACCTCTGCAAAACCCTTACTGTTTTTTGGGGGCCCCCGGGCAACAAAAGTAAAGGGCACCTCTGCTAACCCAAACTGTGTATGGGACCCCGGAGCAGCGGTTGGGTTAAGAAAACCTTTTCCCTAACCCTAGGGTTATGGGGCCCCGGGGGGCAGCAGATGTCACTGCACCTCGCAAAACCCCTACTGTGTAGGGGGCCCCCGGAGCAGGGGATGCACGGGACCTCTAAAAAAACCCAAAAACCTGTTTATGGGTCCCGGGAGAAAGACGGTTTTGTCACTGACCCTCCCAAACCCAAAACGTGTAGGGGGCCCCCAAGCGGGGCGGATGCCCTTTTTAAACCCTCTGCAAACCCCTTTACTGTGTTGGGGGCCCTGGAGCAAGCCCGGATGTCACGGGCACCTCTGCTAACCCTATTTTGGGGGGGGCCCCCCGGGGACCGGGGGGATTTTCCAAACCTGAAACCTCTGCTATCCCTACTGTGTATGGCCCCCCGGAGCAGATTTTTTGCCCTTGAAACCTCTGCTAACCCTACTGGGGTATGGGGCCCCGGAGCAGACGGATGTCATGAAACCCCCGGGGCTAACCCTACTGTGTAGGGGGGCCCCCCGGGAAAAAGACTTTTTGGTCATTTGGCAACTAGCTTAACCCTACTTTGTTTTGGGGCCCGGGGACCCAGGGGAAATTTTCACAGAATCTCCCTAACCCAAATTGGTAAAAGGGGGCCCCGGAGCAGGACAAATGTCCCCTGCACCTCTGCTAACCCTACTGTGTAGGGGGCCCCGGAAAAAGGGTTTTTGTCACTGCACCTCTGCAAACCCTACTGTGAAAGGGGCCCCAGAGCAACAGATGAAAACTGACCTCTGCTAACCCCCTGTGAAAGGGGGGCCCCTTTGGAGCAAAACGGATGTCCCCGAACCTTTCTACAAACCCTACTGGGGTATTGGGCCCCGGGAAAGCAAGGGATGCACTGAAACCTTGCTAACCCTACTGTTTTTGGGGGCCCCGGGAGAAAGGACAGATTTCATGAACCTCTGCTAATCCCATGTGTATGGGGCCCCCGGAGCAAAGGATGCCCAACCACATCTCTGTTTAAACCTCTGTTTTTATAAAGGGCCTGGGTGCAGACGGTTGCCCTTTGCACCTCGGCAAACCCTACTGGGGTAGAGGGGGCCCCGGGAGCCGGGGGGGGAACAATTTTCACCCCAACCTTTCTGTTTAACCCCTTTCCCTTTTGTAGGGGCCCCCGGAGCGAGGGATATCACTCACGCCCTCTGCAAACCCCCTTATTTGGGTTTTTTGGAGCCCCCGGAGCAGAGGGGGAATGCCCACTGCCCCCTCTGGTTAAACCCTTTTTTGTTTATGGGGCCCCCGGAGAAAGGAGGGATGTCACCCGTACCTCTGCAATCCCTACTGGGGTAGGGGGGCCTTTGGAGCAGACAGATTTTCATTTTAAAACCTCTGTTAACCTTACGGGTGTAGGGAAAGCCGGGGGGAGCAACGGATATCACTGCACCTCTCTAACCCTACTGTGTATGGACCCCGACAGACGGTTTTCATTTTCCCTCTTGCAAAACCCTTTTCTGTGAGGGGGCCCCCCGGAGCAACGGATGCCCATTGCCCCTTTCTGTACCCCTTTAACTGGTTTGGGGGGGCCCCCGGGAGCAAAAGGATGTCACTGCACCTCGGGCAAACCCCCTACGGTTTTTGGGCCCCCCCGGAGCAGACGGATGTCTTTGAAACCCTCTGTTTAACCCAACTTTTGAAATGGGGCCCCGGGGAGCAACTGTTTGCCCAATTGGCACCTCTGCAAATCCCTACTGTTTTAAGGGGGGCCCCGGGAAAGAAAGACGGATGTCATTTGCACCTTTTGCTAAACCTATTTGTGTAGGGCCCCCGGGGGGGGCCCAAGACTGATGTAAATTTAAACCTCTGCTAACCCTATTTGGGGAAAGGGGGCCCCCGGAGCAAGGGAAATGTAAACTGCACCTCTGCAAAACCCCCTTATTTGTGTATGGGGCCCCGGGGAGCACATGGATGTCACTGAAACCTCTGTAAACCCCTACTGGAAATGGGGCCCCGGAGCGCCCGGATGAAAATGAAACCCTCTGCTAAACCCTTACTGTTTATGGGGCCCAGGGGCAGGGGAATTGCCACTACCACCTCTGTTTTAACCCCCTACGTGGGTAGGGGGGCCCCCAAAGAGCAGGGGTGTGTCACTGAAACCTCTGCAAACCCCTACTGTTTTAAGAGGGCCCCGGGAGCAGAGGATGAAACTTGAAACCCTTTTCAAAACCCTACTTGATTGGGGTTTGGTTTGGTGGCAGTGGGGGGGATATTTTCGGGGCTTTCCCTTTTTCTGGCCACTAAATCCATGTGGAAGTGCCTAACTCGATTTGAGTAAAAATAAAAGGGACCTTACACCCATACAAGTGGGTTTTTCCCCCGGGTTTGTGGAGGGAAAAAATTTTCCCAAATAAAGCCCAACCTTTTCAACTTTCCCACCGGTGGAAATTTTAAACATTGGTTGGGACCCAAGGGGTCAAAACCTGACCCCAAAATTCTCCATTTTGGGAAATTTTTCCCCCCCTCTGTATGCTAAACTCTTTTTTAATTTTGCTGGCAATGAAGCCAGGTTTTGTGTGTAAACGGGGCAATTTTTATTATTCATGAAAAAAAATTAGTGGAAATTTTTTAAAAACCAAAATTTCCCTACGGGATGCGGGGGTTTTTTTAAATTACTGGAACGAAAACGGGAACTAAAAAAAACGCACCAAAAAAAAAACTTTTTAGGGGTGGGGATGGGTGGGGGGGGCAGGATCTGGAGCCCAACTAAGATGGCCACTTAGTCCAGGAGCTCCTCAGGCTCTGGAGCTTCCAATGAGGCTAATATTGCTGAAGCCTGACAAATTATGGCTTACTTTGTGGGGGAGTGCTCCTCTGATACTCCAGTTGGGCCCATTATTTAAGCTGCTGGGGCGCGACCGGGCCTTGTTTCCCCGCCCACGAGGCTTTTTGGCTGGCCCTGCCTACAACCTCTGTGGGCTTCAAAGGGGCTAAAAACCGAAGTGAGGGCGCAAAGCCCGCCCCCCGGAAACCCCGCGGGTGGGCGGGGGGGAAAAAGCTATAGGGGGTGCAGAGGTACATCGCTACGGGGGTCCTGCCCCCTGAGGAGGCCCAAAAAGCCCCCCTGCCACATAAGAAGACACCTAATTTTAGCACTAAAGTTGGGGGGCCCCGATTTAACTTTTTGCACTGGGGCCCAAGAGCTTCAAGTTACGCCTCTGGCTGTTGGGGGTGCCCGGTCTTCCCGGAGATGCTGCAGCCGTCCCCCATTATAGCGTGATCCAGCAGCTGGGGGCCCCTGAGACTGAGGTGCCGCCCCCTTTTTCCCCCCTGTCTATCGGAAACCCCCACAGCTAAATTCGCCCTGGCGCTTCAGGTACAGCCATCTGTGCACTCTCCTGTCTCCGGGAAAAGTCTCCTGCTTCACCTGGCCCTTTCTACCTGTGTCCCGTTCCTGTCTGGGCGAGGTGAAGGGGGGAGGTACGCCATTTTGAAAATAGTCCCCTGGCTGTATGCACTTAGGGCGACATGTATGATTGTTGGCATTAAGGTGCCAATTTTTATGCACATTATATTAGTGTAGGAGGCGCCTGATTTATGAACCCTCTACAGGGGTCTAAATCAGTCCCCATTTTAGCGCTAAACAACTTTCTGGTCAGGTAAACCCTTTGAAAGTCTCTAAAACCCCTTTCCAGCTGTAATGACCCGGAAATGTCATAGCAAAAAACATAAAAAAAATTTTTTCGTACGGTTTTTAGTGCAAAAAAGCCGCCTCCCGCACGCCCCCCCCGAAATCCAGCACATTACAAAGTGCAGCCCTTTGTTAACCAAGCTGCATCACCAGAAAAGGCTTCAATTTTTACAGCAGTATCGAAATTCATCAAACGGATGGATGTTGTCATTTCAGGCAAAAAATGAGAAACACCCTGCAACAGAGAAGAAACACCCTGCAACCACTGCTGGAAGAACACAGCCTGGTGGTGGCAGTGTGGGGGATATTTTCAGGGCACCCTTGGGCCACTAACCCCATGTCCCAGGGTCCCTCTGAAGGGCCCTGATATTGGCGTGTGGGCGATTTTACACTATAAGGAATGGGGCTGCGCTAGATGTCGGGCTGAAAAGACGGCAGACTTCTGGCGCAGCCCTGTTCATACATGTCGCGCTGAGGCCATATCCTTGATATAAGGGCACTGGAGCCCATGTAAAGCACCCAAGATGCACTCCACTTATTAGCAGGAGAAGGAAGGCAGTACCACAAGCAAAGGAGGAGGAAAAGAGTGGAAAGGGAAAAAAAAGGGAGGTCAGCGGTAGAAGGAGTGGAAGGAAAGAAAGGAACAGGGGGAAAAAATAAACAGGGCAGAGAAAAGGAAGGCCTGTCATCTTCTGGCCTTGATTTACTCCCTTTCTATCACTCTCAGCAATCACTGTGGTACATGCAAGTATTCTGTAGAGGTCTGCCATACATTGAAGTTCACAATCTTTACACTTATTCTATATATTTTGTTCCACACTCCCACAAGGGTCCCCCTACCCTGCAAGGTGTTGTCTTTGCTGCCTCTGACTATCCTGCACTACTCTAGCTATAAGTCGCCTTTACAGCTACTATGCCGCCCAAATCAGCAAAGGAAACTTACGGATATTTCCATGATAAAAATAACCAACCCGGGCGACCCTAGGACCCCGAACGAACTTTAAACTCTTGTTCCCCAGTGCAAAAAGTGAAATGGGGCCCCCAGTTACCATGCACCATTTACAATACTGGTGTCTTCTTATGCGGGCTCCCTCAGGCCGCAGGGTCCGTTAGCAACCAGAGCCATCTCAACAGAATTACAGGCCCTGGGGGGAAAAGGAGTGTGCACTGCCCCCCAACATGACATCACATTGCCATCCTCGGCGCCCTCCAACACACTATATTTTCACCCACATTTCGGACACCGGGCAACCTGCAGCCGGGAAGACTATGGGGCAGGGGCGGGGAACCTTGGCTTCCTTCCCCACCAGGGGTTTTTTAATTTTTTTGCACATCCTAAAAACACACAAGCAGTTAAATAAGCAAATCCAACCAAGGGATACAGGGTAGGAACATACATACACCACTTGGGGCCCCAATACTTGTGGGGCCCCCGGGCAACTGCATAGTGTGCCCAATGGAAAAGATAAAAAAAACCTTGAGATTCTTGGTTCACATATTTTTGATCAAAAAATGCTTAAGCTGCCCATAATTTACAACGGATCTCAGTCGGGTGGCCTACCTTCTTTACCTCTCAATAGAGCCAAATCCAGGGTCTACTGGTCAACGACCTCCTTTATCCAAGAAAAGAAAATAAAAAAAAAACCAAACCTGCAAGTGCCCTCTTATAAAAGCCTAGAAAGTGGGCGTGGTGCAGAAAACCAAAATGGGGGGCACCCCTTCCCCCCCAAAAGATAAAAAAATTTTCCCCCAAATAAACGTATGGTTCTGCAAAAAAACTTTTCGAAAAAACACATCAAACCCTGGGTCCACTACTGCAAAAAATGCTTCTTAGGGTTTTCCTGGTAGTTTTTGGGTGGGGCCCGGTTTATTTCTTTTTTATATATAATATATAATATATATAATAAAATATATATATATATATAATATATAATATTATATAATATTATATATTAAAAAGGCGCACCCTCCCAGGGGAACCCATTCGCATAGTTTTTTTTTCAAAATGTTTTTTTTGTGCAGAACCATACTTTGTATTTGCGTATATGCTTTTAAAACTATAGGGGGAGGAAGGGTGCCTCCTTTTTGGGTTTTTCTGCACCCCCCACTTTCACAGGTTTGTTATAAGAGTGCAGCTTCAGGGTTTGGTGTTTTTTTATTTTTTTTCTCTCTGGATAATGGGGGTCGGTTCCCCCGTGAGGGGCCTGGATTTGGGCTCTTTGAGGGGTAAAGATAGCTGGACTGCCCACCTGAGATCACTTTAATTTTTCGTGGGCACTTAAGCTTTTTTTGATCAAAAAATGTGAACCAAGAACTCAAATTTTTTTTTCATGTTGATGATAGCAAAAAATGCTTCTTTAGGGATTTCCATGTAATGTATACCCCCAATGGAAAAGATGGCCCTGATAGCAAATGCTAGTGCTGCACCCCCTGTAGCTACGCCCCTGCTGGGGACACTGCGGCATGCTCTACAGCCACTCTAATGATCATTGGCCTTTATCCCAAAGCCTTATTGGACTAAAGGGTTTTGAGCACCCCGTAAATATTGCTCCAGAATTGAGGGACTCTATACAACAACTTCCAACTAAAACGATTTCAAAAATAAAAGTAGCTGACTTAAAGCTGCATCCGATCGAAACGGGCTATCAGCAAGATTTTGAAACCTATGGCCGGCATATTTTTCCCCTAAAAGCGCTCAGAGGGTCCCGGCGGTATTCCTAAAATCAAGAGATTCAATGCTAGGGGCCGAGCACTTCATGAAACTACAAGGCGATTGGAAGACTTAGACGATAGACAATCAAAAATGATCTATGTATACCGCCAGTGGCTCAAGGATCGAGCTAACACCGGGACGATGGGTCTCCCAGGTGGCGATTCAAAATTTTTGTCCCTTTGGGAAACCAAATAAAAGATAGAACTTGGAGATTCTTTAAAGGGAAATCTGCCCCCAAATTTTTTTTTTTTTTACTTATTAAATCAAGCCTCGGATCATATTTTTTCCCTCGGTCGTTTTTATTTCCTGATTGTAGATTTCTCTATTCGCCGTCAAAAATTTATTGGGGGGAAGACATTCTTGTTGCCGTTTTACAGCATCAGAGAGAACTTTACGCAGCTTCATCACATAGGATTTTTAAAAGAAGTTTCTGCCCCAAGACTTGTATTGGGAGAGTTTTCACTGTGAAGGGGGGGGAGAGGGGACTGTGACATCTCCTCTTGTGGACTGGTGGATTCTGTTATCTGTACACTTTGGGTGTATCCTTTCATTTGACCCTCTTTGTTTCTGAATGACAGACAACTGAGAATCTTTTCTACAGAACAGGAAGTGTCAGACAATTATTGGGCTTGGTGGCCAAAAATGAAAACCAGGGCTTAAGAATATTTTAAAAAAAACTGAAAAGGGTATGGAAAATTTAAAAAAAAAAATAACCAAAAAAACCTAAAAAAATGTGTTTAACATAAAAATGTTAGTTAAACATTCCCTTTAATTAACATCCTCCAATTTGTTTCAGTGATAATTCCTAAACAACGTTTTTTCCCACAACATTCAAAATAACCTTCTGTACTTCAGTTGTGGGACCATATTTTAATTTTGGTAAAATTCAATCGATAGTTGATTACAGCCCCATTCATTATGGGGAAACGATTCTTATCACGGATGCTCCTCCCTTGTCTGCCTTTCTAATGATGACACTGCCATCACTCTTTCATTCTTTCACTGCCCTTTGTTCTTTCTTAGTTAGGTTATTAATTTTAAGATGTTTCTTCTTTTTATATTTATCTGATTCTACCTCTTTGGACCAACCCTTTAGTTCCTCATTCTTAACTACCTGTTCAAACACTTCCAATGCTGCACATTTAATCTCCGGATCAAAACTACTCCTTAGGCGTAGTTTTTTTGGTACATAAAACTGCTGGGTTTTACTCTTATTATGTTGAAAAAATATTTTTAACCTTAGGTTACAACAAAATATAAAAAAATCTACTAAAAAATCAAAAGGTTTTTGTTGAAAGGTAGGTACAAAACTAAGTCCTTTGTCGATAACCGATCTTTGAGGCGCAGTAAGTTCTTTATTAGAAATGTTCAATAAGAGTTCCTCTACTTTTTCTTTTTTGGTCTGCCCACTTGCGGTTTTACTCTTATATTGTCCGTCTTTGATCCACCACTGGCACCATAGTCGCGGTGGTACATATGGCGGTATACGTAGATAATTTTTTACAGAAAGTAGTATATCGTGATTCCAATTGCTTGAAGGATACAGGTCAATTTTTATGACAGTTGAAATTGGCGAACCCGGGTCAAGTTAAATTCTTATGTGCAATGGACATTAAATCACTCTATACCACCATTCCGTTTAAAGAAGGAATGGAGGTAGTAAGAGAAGTCCTCAATGAAGACCATTCTTTAGATAACATGACAATTTCATTTGTTATGATGCTACTAGAGATCGTATTAACAAAGAATTTCTTTAGATTTGGGTCCCAGTTTTACTTGCAGCGACAGGGGACCTCGATGGGTTCCCCTGTCGCTCCGAGTTTTGCAAATTTGTACATGAGTCATTTTGAGAAAAAATATGTTCTTAGATCAGATTTCAGGCATTATATCATCAAATGGATGAGATATGTGGATGGCATCATATTGTTTTGGGGTGGCCCAGAGGACGTCCTTTGTAATTTCTTCAATTATTTGAATCAACAAGTACCATTGATTCAGTTTACTATGGAGAAAAATCAGGAAGTGATAAGATATTTGGATGTAGAAATACGTAAAAAAAAAGTGATCAATTTGAAACATCTTTATTAACTAAACAGGTTGACCGTAATAATGTTCTACACAGGTCAAGTTTTCCTGCACCGCAGACCTTTAAAGGTATTCCAAAAGGGCAGTTTTTACGTGCCCGCCGTATATGTTCTACAGATGAACTGTAAAACGCAGTAATGAATAAACTTGTCACAAAATTTACACAAAGAGGCTATAATCGTTTTCAGCTAGAGAGGGTAGGACAAGAAGTATTTGAACTATCAAGAAATTAACTATTGCAAGTAAAGATGAGAAATCAGAAAAAAGAGAATAGAGCACTGTTCATTACAACATATGATCAGCATGCTTTTTTGATTAAAAAAAACAATTATGAAACATTGGAAAATACTACAAAATGATGATAAAGTGGGAACTTTGTTTACACAAGTACCAAGATTTGTTTTCCGGAAGGGGAGAACATTAGCTGATAACTTGTCGTCATCAGATATAGATACTTAAAGAGAACCTGTCACGTAGTTTTTGCCCCCCTGGCTGAGGGCAGCACCTAAGCTAGTGTCAGACCTGCTGTTCCATCGCTGTGGTCCCTTTATTCTGTAAGATTTCTGGTAATTTAGTATTTTTAAATTCTCTAATCTGCAGTTTTCAGCCAGAAGAGTCATTCGAAGAATCCTTCAGAGTGTCAGTTTTTGTCAAACCCCTCCCACTGAGCTAGCCCTCCACCTCACTGACAAACCTATTACTTTGAATATGGTAAGTAAACATGTGAATAACTGTCTGTGGGTGGAGCTATCCTTTGGTGGGTTGTAGCTAATACCTACTCTGATAAGATTTTGAGGGGTAAATGCTCTAAAACTGCTGCACTCTTCCAGAATAAGGTACACAGCGCTGGAATCATCAGGTCTGACACTACCTTGTGCTGCCCTTCAGCAATGGGGTGCACAACCTATGTGACAGGTTCCCTTTAAAGTGTGTCTTAATGAACATAAGTCAGCTATCAGATTGTATAGACAGAAACAAGAACAACTTATTACAGAGGGGTTTGAACACCGAGGAAGTAATCAATTTGAGTGAGAGAAAATATGGGGAAAATACAGTCGCAAGACATTATTTTGAATTGAGACATAATGTATCGGAAGTGAAGTGGTGTATTTTGGAGAAAGTTGAAGGTAGTAGCGATGCGGCAGTTAAACGTAAGCTATTGAAAAGAGAAGCGTTTTGGATAGTTAACTTAGAAGCTAAAAGTCCGAAGGGACTCAATGAGGATTTGAATTTTAAAGTTTTTTTTTTATAAATGTCACTATAAGCCATGATAACTCATGATAGTATTGGGTGCTTAAGAGTTAAAATTTAGTCAGGTATAAGAAGGAGAACTGACCATTTCCCAAAACCCATGTTTTGACAAGAGGGGGGGGACCTTGAAAAGGCCTTGTGTTTTTCAGCCGGTTGTCCGTGCAGCTCCTTTCTACCCCTTGGGGGAAAATGTTGAAGGTTTTTTACCGGACAATGCTTGCTGTTTTAAAGTAGATTTCTGGATACACAAGAATGCTTTTAATGCCATGTGTTTGAACATGAAAGAATAAATGTACTAAGCTATGAAGCTGAAGCGGACGTTCACCATCGACTATGTGCACATGTAGCTGAATTAAGGGGGGAGGAAACCCTTTTGGAATACGCTACATGCCAAAAATATTTGATTTAAGCAAATTAACAAACCCAAAAAATTTATTCAAGGGGAATTGCTTGTGACCTTCACGGTGACATCCCCTTCGGAAACAAAATCAAAGAAAAAACAAAGAGAACGGGGGTAAAAGGGCAATGGATCCCAGAGGAAAGGGGAGCAGAACTTTTATTCTTAGAAGGATAAGACAATGTTGAGTTTATCTTATCTACATGCAAAATTCTCATTGTTTACACTGATTCTTACATCAGCAGGTCTTTGAACATCCCAGGTATCTCTTACATATGCTAAATAGCTGCGTGTACAATAGGTTTATGCTCTGCACATACAATGTGTAAGTGAAGGACTAGTTGCTGAGAAAGTGGCACCATAAGACTGGGTGTCTCCAGGCTGCTGAGGTGGAGGAAAACCAGGGTGCAGCTGGGTAAAAAAAAACCTGGGAGACTTATTTAGCTATGTGGGACAATGAGTGAAGAGAGGGACACCAGAGTGAGGGGAATAGAGGCTTCAGAGAAATATTAAGCACTCCCAATATGGTGAAAAGGTGAAATTCATCATTTATTTATATCATGTCATAAAGCAGCATTACGGTCTGTTCCCACGGCTGATATGGACGCTGCCTTTTTTTTTTTGCACTTATTTTGATGATGTTTTAATCACTGAAAAAGAAGTGTCAAGTAAACTCTTGAAGTGATTTCAATGCTAAAAATCCCCATAGGAATTGATGGAAAGCTCCAAAACCTTGGCACATTTTTTGACACGTTTTGCTGCACAATTTTTGCCCTGGCTATTAATTTGTATGGGTGTTTCAGAAAAGAAACCGTGTTGGAAAACCTCATCCAAAACCTGATCAAATCCTCATAAATTCAGCGTCCAAATCAGCCCTGTGAACGTACCGTTAGAGTATAGGTGTAACAGAGCTGCAGAGCTAGGTTCCGGGGTGGTTTCCAAAAATACCCCTTGGACCCTGTGACCCCGGGAATTTGGTGCCCCGCAGGTTTCCAGCCCGTCACATCTACTAGGGCATTTTTTGGAACTGCTCCCACAAAAAAACCAAACTCTGATATCCAAAACAAAACCTTCCCCAAAAACAGGGGCCTTATAGTCCCAGACATTGCTACACCTATACTTTGATGGTGCTGTTAAGACATAGAATATATAATTTTCAATTCAAAACCCTTCTTCCCCTCATTGGGGGACCAACTATTTCTAAGATTGGTGTATTTTTTGGCTTGCCACCATAGTCCGGCATCCTTGAATTCTATTCCACAAGGCGAGTGCTGTGTGACATTATTGTTATTATGTGTTGTTTATGTCAGAAGTTATTATTTGTTGCTTCTATTAGTAACATGTATTACTGTTTCTGCCGTTCCCCATAGGTTTATCTTTATATTAGTTCTACAAGAGCTGTAGCAGTGATTTTATACTTTATATAATATCATTTTCTTGGAGTCACTCTTGTATTTCATGTATTGTGCCTAATCCTAGAATTGTACCTAGTAAGAGGATGGGCATAATTATATAAATTTAAGCATAAAGTGAACATGGCCTCCCAGACTCTGCTTGTCCCTAGGTCAGGAATACAACACTACCTCTTCATTTTTGGGTCTCCTCCCCCCTTTATTTAATATTTGATCCAGGCCGTTTCGGACGAGAGCTAGGGCCCCCAGGGAATTTCTTGAGGCCCCCAGTGGAATTTTCCCGGGGGAGCCCACCAGTGGAGATTATTCCGGGAGCCCACCAGTGGAGATGATTCCGGGAGCCCACCAGTGGAGTTGATTCTTGGGGCCATTCTTGGGGCTCACCAGTGGAGTTGATTCTTGGGGTCCACCAGTGGAGTTGATCTTGTAGCCACCATTGGAGTGATTTATTGAACCCACCAGTGGAGTTGATTCTTGGACCTATACCATGGAGATGAGTCTGGGGCCACGATCTATTGAGTATTTGGCCGCACCAGTGATATTTTGAAATCTTGGCCCACCAGTGGAGGTGATTCTTGGGCCACACCATGAAAGAAGTTGATTCTTGGAGCCAAACCAGTCTAGTTTGATTCTTTCTTGTGGCCCACCAGTGACTATGAAATCTTTGGGCCCACTATGGAGTTTGATTCCTTGAGCGCCACCAGTTGAAGATGATTCTCGGAGGTCCACCATAAAAGTTGATTTTTAGGGCAACTAGAGAGCAGATACTAGGTCCTTCACCAGTGGAGCATGATTCTTGGGGTCCACTAGTGGAGATATAATTCTTGAGTCCACCATGGAGATGAATTCGGAGCCCACCAGTGAGATGATTATCCGGTAGGCCCACCAGTGGAGTTGATTTCTTTGTGTCCACCATGGAGTTGATTTTTTGGGTCCACCAGTGTAAGGTTTATTATTGAAACCCAACCATGGAGTTATTCCTTGTGGGCCGTACCTAGTGAGATGATTCTGGGGCCACCATCTAGTTTGATTATTGGGGCCCACCATGAATTTGATTCTTGGCCACACCATCTATTGATTCTTGTGGGGCCCACCAGTGAGTTTGATTCTTGGGGCCCAATAGTGGTCGTTTATTCGGAGCCACCATAAAAGATGATTCTCGAAGTCCTCCAGTAAGAGTTGATTTTTTAGGCATCATGAGCTGATACTAGGGGCCCACCATGAGATTGATTCTGTGTGGTCCACTAGTGGAGATGATTCTTGGGTCCCCACTAATGGAGTTGAATTCTGTGGGGTCCACCAGTTGAGTTTGATTAATTGGGCCACCAGTGATTGATTATTGGGTCCATGAGTTTGATTCATGTGATTCTATCCCGCCAGTGGATTGATTCATTGGATTCCAACCATGGGAAGTTTTAATTCTGTGTGATTCTGCCAGTGGAGTTGTTCCTGTGAGGCCATGCTAAGATTACGTGTGTACTAATAATTATTGACCTAAGTCACAGGGCTGTGTGAATAACCCCGGGACCACATAAAAATAAAGAACACAATTTTAAGACCTGTAACCGACTCCAATCCAAGCACAGATGTCACGTACCCGGACGTAGAAGTGGATCCCTGGACCACCGCAAGCAATGGTTAACAGTCCACGCCTAGGGAACGAATCAAAGTAGGGTCCCTGTTTGTCCCACCAAGCCCCACCGCAAAGCTGGATGGACTCTTGCTGCGGCGGAGTCTACCTATGTTCGCTACCCCTGACCTTGACTTTGCTTGCTGAGCAGCCATAGTTGATAAGCGAGGTGCAGTGAACGTCAGCAGGGCTTCGTTAGTCGGGACAAGTGGCAGAATTTCAGGCACGGCGCACAGGTTTCGTGGTCGTGTACAGGCACTAGGTCAGACAGGCAGCGGCAAAATGCGTGTCGATGAATGCATCAATGGTACGGTACAACGGTAAGGTCAGAACAAGGCTGTAACGCGTTCTCTATAGCTGAAATGGCACTAAAATCCTCAACAGCCCCAGGAAGGGGCATGCTTAAATAAGGGCATGAACCGGCAATAGCCAATTAACCGGGCACTGCCCTTTAAAAAAATCTCACAGTGCCGCGCGCGCGCGATCTTAAGATTTTGGGGGACTCGCGCCACCGGAGCTGTGACCCAGCAACAGGACGCGGCCTGGTAAATAGAAGGAGCCGGGAGCCGGCCGTGGTGACGCGCCCAACCGCCCGATGCATGCGGCCAGCGGTGTCCGCTCTGAGTGCGGACGACCACAACAAGATAAGTGGTGGTGCCCAGGACCCGTGAAGTGTGCGCGTGGCCACCCGTGACATTACCCCCCCCGACCTCGTGCCTCCCCCTCCTTCTGGCCTGGTATAGAACTCTGAATTATGACCGATCCAAAATAATTGCTCTCTGGCTCCCAGGATCCTCTCCTCGGCCCGAACCCCTTCCAGTCAATGAAAAAAAACTCTTCCCTCTGAACATCTTCATACTAGAATCTCCTTTACCGTAAAGACCATCGGTGGTATCCGGCCTCTAGGAGTGGGAGGAGCAGTACCCGAGAGAAGCATTAAGTGAGTCCGTTTTTAGCAGGGAGACATGGAAGGAGTTCGGGGACCCTCATAGTGGGGGGAATGGCGAGCTTGTTATACCATACTGGGTTAATCGCTTGAGCGCCACCGTCGAAATGGACCCAAGAACCGGGACCCCCCAGCTTATAGCGGGAACCTTGAAACGTTATATATTTATCCGACAACCAACCTGTCACCTGGGAAAAAGTGTCGTCAGTCTTCGCTTTTTTCCGGCTTGAGCCTTTGCGGGCGGAGGGCCAGATTAGCGACTGGTGAGACTGTTTCCAATAGCTGTCAGTCCGGGACCAGGCTTCACAGCAGGTAAGCCACTCGATGGGCAACAGAAAGGGGAGGGTGGGCGGGGATGTCGCCCGTAGACAATAAAGAGAAGTACAGCTCCGGCAACTACCGATCCAAATGAATTATACGAAAACTCGGCCCAGGTGCAACAAGCTACCAATCACCCTGAGCGCCAGAGACAAAGTGGCGCAGGTAGCAGCCTAGAGGTTCTTTGTTCACATCTCTCTCTAGCCTGCCCTCATTGGACTGAGTGGTAGGCTGAAGAAAAGGTCCATTTCAATTTGTATTGGTTACAGAGGGATGCGCCAGAATCTGGTAGACAAATTGAACGCACTGTCCACTATAGTCCAGAGCCTCATCGCAGCCGAATAATATGTAGTAAAAAATAGACGGGCAAAGGGCGAGGAGCTGATGTATGCCAGGAGAGGAATAAAGTGACATCTTTGAAAACAGTCAGTAACCACGCCAGACACTGTTTCCACGGAAAGGGAGATCCGTGAATAAAATCCCATGGCAACATGTCCAAGATCACTATATAGTAGACGGCAGAGCCTGAAACCAGCCGTTTGAGACGAGAGACCTTGTTCCGGCAGAAGAACCGCAGGACCTCCACGAACTCAACGAACATCCTGGGATAGGCCTCGGCCCACCATAGAAATCGAGAGATTAGAGAGGCAGAACCACTCTGGCACTCCTGGGTGCCCCGCCATGACGGTAGCAATGACCGCCATACAATATCTTCTTCCAAGACGGACGGATTAAATGTCCTGGCCGTGGGAATTGCGTTGTAATCGAACGTGGCGCCGAGATGTCCCGTTCTGGAGGAATAATGATGCCGAAGAGTGACTTCACCTCATCACATCCGAAGGCAAGGGAGAGAGCGTCGGCCTTGACTTTTCGTTCCGCAGTGGGCGAAAATGAATGAGAAAATTAAACCGGAGAAGAAAAAAGAGAGGGGCAACCCCATAACGACTGCGTGATTTTAAGCATTGGCAGTCTGGTGTTCACAGTAGATGTTTATGTCAGTATAAGATGCTGACAGGTACAGAGCCCCCTCCAAAGATATCTCCAAACTCATCTTCCAGAGCATCTTGGATGGCCACTATTCCCGGTCGCCAAAAGAGTTAGATTCCGTTGTCACAGAGGAAAACTTTAGAAAAAGAACCCCAATTGATGGTTTTTGCCTTTGGCCCTTTCTGAGAGTATGCGCCACGGCCCCCACGTGAGGCCGTCGACCTCGAAAAAAAATGGTTGTTCAGTATTTTTGCGAGAACACTGGGCCAAGGAGCGAAGCACATGTTAACTTAGAGAAGGCTTCTCTGCCGCTTGAGCCCAGATCTTAGGATTAATACGTTCTTACTTGGTTAAAGCCACTATGGCGAGGACACCATGGGGCGAGGAAAAATCTGTGGTATATATCCTAAAAGTTTAGCGAACCCCAGAATCTTTGTATGCTTGGAGACCCACGGTGCGCGCCACTGTAGGACGCAGACAGACTCCGCGGTCCATCTGTAGGCCCTTGTCAGAATGATTAGCCGAGAATGTAGCTCTGCTATGAAACTGCACTTCCTCAAGTTTGGCATAGAGGCTGTTGGCTTAGTAGTTCTGAGGACCCTCGCACATGAACTTGATGGGATTTCAAGGCGGGGAGAAAACCAGAATTGTCTCGTCAAGATACATAACCACCGATTGTACAAGAGGTCCCGGAAGAATGTCATGAACGCATTCTTGAGGACGGGCCAGGGCATTGCATGAGGTTTATAACGACTCCTCGCAGGTCGCAGTTTAGTATAAGACCTTGCACCATCGTAACGTTCAAAAAGTTCCGTGATCAGGGCAGGAAGGGATAGCGGTTCTTTACCGTGATCGTTGTTGAGGCCTCAATTCTATGCAAGGACGCAGCTTCCGTACCTTCTTTAGCCACTAGATGAACCCTGCACTAGCTGGAGAGGAGACTGCGGATAAACCCCACTCTGGGATAGTTCTCCTGAGGATGTATATACATAGCCAAGTGTCTCAGGTACCACCTAGGTGAAACCCTGCCACGTGGAGGAGAGTGTCCCGGGGCAGAAGATCAAATAGACAGTCGTAAGGGCTGATGGGGCGGCAAACGTCTCAGCTTAGCCTTCTTGGAGAAGACAATCTGCCAGCTTTGTATGGTGCAAGGAAGGCCCAGTAAGAGGCTTATGACGGGACCCCGAAGAACGGTAAGCAAACCGGCTAGGTGGCCAACCAGGAACACGAGACTAGACATTCCGAACCCCAACTCAGAGACTATCGCCCTCTGCCAAGTCGAGCAACTAGAACTTGCGTTGCCAACCACGGGAACCCAGAGAATGGACGAGTAGGAACGGGGTGGTACAATAAACTGCAATCCTCTCCTTATCAGCACCCCTACCTGTAGGATCAGGGACTCAGTTCGTCAACCGCATTGATCCTGAGAAACTCTCCAACTGACGCGATAGATGAGTAGGGGCTCTTTCTCCAGCGGATTTCACAGGGAGGTTATGCTGGGATCCCAGGCAGCGTCCAAAAATTTTCCGCAGAACCCAGAGTCCAGGAAAGCAGTACCTGAAACTGACAACCAGCCCAGTTGACCGTTGATCACCATGGTCAGCGAGAGGAAGGTTTGCTCTCACCTAGACGCCGCGCCTACGTACCCTAGGTGCGCCCCGTTCCTTCCCCGGACGCTGTGAGGCCAATGGGCAGATCGCGGAAATGGTCCTGCACTGCACTACATGTACAAGACAAAAATTAGTCCTCTACGTCTTCTGGGTTAGCGTCATTGTAGACATCCCGATCCACCTCCTGCCTCTTCGGCAGCAGGCGGAAGGGTCTAAACTGAGACGCCTTTGAAATACTGGGCCCATAACAAGAAGACGACGGTCTACTTGCTCCCTGTTTCCTGCCGGATTCCTCCTGCGTTCCAAGTAAACGGTATGTCAATCCGAATGCCAGGGAGATAAGGTCACTCAAGAAGACGGAGATCCCGGGCGGAAGAGCAACCTTGATGCGCTTGGAGACCCTTCTTGAAGTGCAGTCTAACGCGCCTTCATTCCACGATAACATCGGAGGCCAAAGTGTCGGAACATATGTCATGAATCACCTACAGATGAGTCCCTTGGCCGCAGATTTAGCAAGGATCTCGCAGACACCCCCGATGTTTTCTTTCTCGAAACCCGCTCCTGAAACTCTGAGGAATGAAGCCAGGTTAGCTGTGACCGAAGTCGTCCCTCGGTCTCAGGGGGTACCCAGGCCAGCGTTTGCCGGAGAGAAGGCTTTAGCACGTACGGCCACCTTTAGACCGGTTACGGTTTAGTGAATTGGTTGCCCATAACTCAATACAGGAGCATATGGGTGAAACCCCTGCAGCTTGGATCACCCATCGAATTTTGTCGGCAATAGATAGAACGAGCCGTGGCCCCAGCGTTGAGCCGGAACCGGGGATGCACGGATCCACAGAGCGGTTGTATGCAGCGAGACGGCCAGAGCTTCTGCACTCATGCGTAGAGATGACGAGTTGCTGGCTTGCCTGAGCGAGCTGTTTTGTGACTGGCTGACCACAATGGCGTGAGGTCAATCGTCAGACCAGAAGGCCCCTTGGCGGATCCCAGTGGCTGATCTTACTGTACGGACATGAATTGATCCCGCTGGACCACCGCAAGACTATGGTAAAGCCGTACCTGGGGGCGAATCTAAGTATAGGTCCCGTTTTCACCAGAGCCCCCGCAAGCGGGATGGGACTGCTGCGTGCGGTGAGTCTACCAAGTCTTACCCCTGACGTAACTTGCTTGCGGTGGCACCAAGGTATTACGTGGTGCAGAAGTCGTCATGCAGGGCCTCTATTCGTGTGGACATTGCAGCAAGTCAGGGCATTTCGCACAGGTTCTGTCGGAGACAAAGGCATGAAGGGTCAGGTACAGCGTCCAATGGTTCATGGTCTGAGGGAATCGGCAGCTATGGTACTACAGCGGGTAAGTCAGAACAAGGGCTTGTAACGCTTTCCTCTATAGAGCTGAAATGCACTAAAGATCCGGCAAAAGCCCCAGGAAGTGGCAAAGGCTAAATAAGGCGGAGTGAACCTAGCAATATCCAAATTACCGGTGCAAGCTGGCCATTTGAAATCTCACAGTGCGGCGCGCGCGCGGGACCTTAGATGTCGACACGCGCAGCGGGAGGCTGAGAACCAGACAACAGTAGTCTGCCGCCGGAAGATAGAGAGGAGCCGGCCGGCCATCGTAAAGCGCCCCACCGGCCCTGACATGCGGGCGGCGTCCCTCATTTGCGGCGACCAAGGTGTGGATGCCCGCGGACCTACCGGTACTGGGAGTCGCGTGCCGCCACCCAAGTGTGACAACAATATGTTTAAATATATTTAACTTATTTGAGAAATGATTTAGTCTTTTAAGTTTTTTGACAATTTTACATGTAGATAATATTAGCAACTTAAACGCGAACCCGTCCCTAGCCCAAAATGAAATGGGAAAACAAGAGATAATCTGCAGTTCTTACTCATGTACACATTTTTTTTAACCCCTTAAACTCAATGGCCCTTTGATATAGCACTATGATCCAGTTAAGGGAGAAGCCGAGGCGCCGGAAGAGGAGTCCGATGTTCGGCATCTCCCCACCGCACCCTCCCAGCTTAACGGACAGAACTCTTCCCTACCCAATGCCTCCCCCTATGAGGAACGTTACCCCTTTTAAACTACCCATGGAGTCTTGTACTCAGCACTGAGATTAGTGCAATCACTCGTGAAGACACTGAACTTGCAGCAGAGATTACCTGGTTGGTATCTAACCCATTCATATTGTAAGGCTCAGTGAATCGGATGTGAGTTGAGGAACGTTACATCCAATGGGAGGCACTACAGAGTCTTAACTCATTTCCTATGAGCCTTTAAGAATCTGTTTATAAGGAGAGAAACTACACATCTGAATCTTTTCCCCCACCTTCCCCATATACTCTTCTGGGTTTCACAGAGTATTTAAAGGGAAAACAATGTTTCCCCTAACTGAGTCTGCAACTAGTCCTGCTCTTTTATTCTGGCAACATGAACGGGCTGTATATTACTATCAGACCTAATATATTAGGCGCCTGCTGTGCTTATAACCAAAATATTGCCACCACATCTTTTCCTTAGTTGTCCTCTGATACCCACCCCTCTCTCTCTGCAGGGTGTGTCTATGTCCGGGCCCAGGCTGAGCTGGCTTAGATCGCCAACCAGGGGGGCTGGTGATTCCCCTCCTGGTGGGTCCCGGGTTCAAGCGCCGAACCGTGGCGCAGCTACATGAACCACAGTGGTCGCATTTTGCGACCGTGTCACAGCCCCTGTGCCAGGGACCGAACAGCCCCCTGCCACCCAGCTGCGTTGCTGATACACATACCCACAATCAACAGCAACAGCATCGAATCCGCTAAATACAGCAGATCGGCCAAAATCTTCTGTCCTAGGCCTCAGCCCCCTGGAGGCCGTGTCACAGGCGGCATGATCTAATGACATCATCGCGCCGCCTGCTCCGCAGTCTGAAACTAGGACCGTAAGAGTGCCCTTAATAGGCTTATGCCAAAAAACGCCGAAATTGGCGTTTCCGAGCAGTCGGCCGATGATGTCACCTGCCTGCACCGGACTTGAGAGAAAAGGAAGAGAAAAGGTGATATTGTATATTTTTATTTTTTTAACAGGTTTTATGGTTGGCATACGTGATTTATCTCATCTCCTAAGACCCTGACAACCTATATCTCTACTGGGCACCCTGGCTACCTATATAACTGCTCTAGGGGGGGCCTAACTACCTATATAACTGCTCTGGGGGGCCCTGGTTACCTATATATCTGCTCTGGGGCCCCTGGTTACCTATATATCTGCGTTGGGGCGCTGGTTACCTATATATCTGCTCTGGGGGCCCTGGTTACCTATATACCCTCTCTGTGGGGGCCCTGGCTACCTATAAACCTGCTCTGGGGCCCTGGCTACCCTATAATACTCACAGGGCCCTGGCTACCTATAAAATCTGCTTCTGGTGGCGCCAACGCTACCAATATATATCTCTGGAGGAGGCCCGACTACTCTATCATACTGCTATTGGGCCCTGCTATGTATACTACCTGTGCTGGGGGCCGCTGCTACTATATACCTGCCTCTTGGGGGGGGCCCCTGAACCTATTATACTGCTCTGGGGGGCCCTGCTACCTATAACAACTGCTCGGGGGGCCCTGCCTACCTAAATACCTGCTCGGGGCACCTGCTAACCTATAACCTGATCTGGGGGTCTTACTAACTATATACCTGCTCTGGGTGCTCCAGGCTACTATATTCTGCTGGAGGATGCCCTGCCACCTATATATCTTTGGGTGCCAACGGGGGGGGGCCCTGGCCACTCTGATATAATCTTGCTGGGGCCCTGGCTACCTTATACCTGCTCTGTGGCCCCTAGCTTATCCCTATATACCTGCTCTGGGGGGTGGCACCCTGGCCTAGCTCGCAAAAATTTGCATGGACAACACGCCCATCTTGCCAGATGCCACGCCCCATTTCAAAAAGTCCACAGACCCACTCCACCTAACTCATAACGGCTTTGAAAAGAAAGCCAGGTCGATGCCCTTATAGCCAGGTGTAGTAGCCCCCCATAACCAGTAGTGCCTCCTTACAGAAGGTAATCCCCCTTGTAGCCAATAATGCCCCCAATAGCCAAGTAGATCCGCCCGTCGTTTTAAAAAAAGCCCCCCCCCCGTAGAGCCCCCTCTATAGACAGTAGAGCTCCGCCCTATAGCCAGGTTAGAGCCAAATTTGTAGGCCAGTAATCACCCCCTTTGTTAGCCAGTAGTGCCCCTTTGTTTGCCAGGTAGATGCCCCATTTGTTTCCAGGTAGCATGCCCCCTTTGTAGACATGTAGAAGCCCCCTTCTGTTGACCAGGTAATCTCCACCATTTCTTTTAGCCAGGGATAGATTCCACCCTTTGTTTAGCCAGTAGTGCCCCCATGTGATGCCAGGTAGTGCCCCCCCATTGTAGCCAGTAGGCCCCCTGTTCGTTTGCCTAAGTAGTGCCCCCTCTCTTGTCAGGTAATGCCCCCATTGTAAGCCAGTAATTGCCCCCTTTGTTAGCCAAGTTAGAGCTCCCATTGTAGCAGGTAATGCCCCCTTTTTACCGAGGTATTGCCCCCATTCGCAGCCAGGTAAGTGCCCCCCCATGTACAGGTAGTGCCCCCTCTTGCAGAGGTAACCCCCCGCCATTGATCCAGGTATGTCCCCCTGTTGCCGAGTAGACCCCCCCCCCATTTAGCCATAGTGCCCTCCTCTGTGCCAGGTAAGACCCCCCCATGTAGCCAGGCGTAGTGCCCCCTCTGTTGCGCAGACTAGAACCCCCCCATTAGTAGCCAGATAGTGGCCCCCTCTGTTGCCAGGTAAGAAAAAACAAAGGACCCCCCCCCCCCCCAAAAACCACCCCCAACCCCCCCCTCCCATTGTAGCCAGGTAGACCACCCATTGTAGCCAGAGAAGCCCACCTATAGAACTAGATAAAAATAAAAAATTTAAATGCCACTTACCTCACCAGCTCCTGCAGCTCCGGGACATCTCCCGCCTACTTGGTATTCTCAGCGTCCGCAGGGGAGTGATTGGCACCCGCGCGTCGCACTCCCCTGCGACACTGACCTTGTATGTTCACGGTGCACCGGCGCTGTACAAACAGGGGGAGAGAGGGAGGGGAGGGAAACGATCCCTCCTGCCTCCTCCCTGTACTGCTGACTGACTTGCGGCTTTTTCACCCCTCCTTGTTGAGCGGCCCGCGCCCAGAGTAGCGCAACCAGTCTGCTGGCGGTGCGGGAGGAAAGCCAACTCTGCCTGAGAATGGGCGGGGTGGGTGGCAACCCCCATTAGCGGGACCCCCCGCCAAAAGCGGAGGTTGGCATTAGGATATTATTTATATATATAAATATTATATAATATATATATAATGATATATATATATATATAATATATTATACACAGTGGGGAACCCTGACTATCTGTATCTCTCCGGAGAGGGCCCTGACTATCTATATTAGGTCTCTACTGGAGAGGCCCTGACTATCGATATATCTACTGGACTATGCCCTGACTATATATTACTAATATTATCGTAATGAAAGCCTGACTATCTATCATATCAACTGGACGCAGCCCTGAACTATCTATATATTATACTGGGGGAGACCTGACTATCTAAAATCTACTGGAAGGGCCCGACTATCTAAATACCAAGGAGAGGGCCCTAATATCTCCTATATATTCTAGTGACGAGGCCCGACTATATATATATAGATATATATAAATATAATATATAATATAAATATATATATATATATATATTTATATACTGGAGGATGCCCTGACTTATCTATATATCTACTGAAGAGGCACGGAACTAGTCTATATAATTAAGAACTGGGAGGCCCTGACTATATATATATATATATCCACTGGGGGAGGCCCTGACTATCTATATATCTACTGGAGGAGGTCCTGGCTACCTATATAACTACTTGGAGGATGCATTATCTACCTAACACCTGAAGGAGGCCCTGTCTACCTACCTACTGGGGAAGGCTATCTACTGAGGGTCTACCTATTTATCTACCTATTTTCATCTCTACATATATAGGGTCCAATGTAACCTGAAAAGGAGCCTTTACCTATCTGCCTGCCTAAGTTTGGGGGGGGGCGGCCTACTAGGTGGGGTATGTACCTCCCTCTCAGTGGCACAAATGGACCCCTATAATTTGTTCTGAAGCACCTTATAGGCTATGTGGGGCACCCAAAGGGGCTCTATTTAAGCTCTATGATGGGGATTTGTACAGAAGAGGTGGGAATTATAGAATGCTGGAAAAAGAGAGACTAAGATGTTTGTGGTGGTAAATTCTACAAGGGACGCAGTCGATGGCCGGAGAAGACAACCATTGCATTGCTAGTACCGAATGGATGAAAGAAAGGAAGAGAATGACTCATGCGTAGAAGACATCATGAGAGTTTGTGGCCATATGAGAAGAAAAGACGAGACCAACTCCATCAATCTGACGTTCTCCTGTGAGTCCTGAATGTCAGGGGTATTCTGCTGCTATATTGGATCAGTGAATATTCACACATTCATGCAGCCTGAGCTGGTGGATAACCACTGGTGGCTGCTATATGGCATCATTGCAGGCTATATCGGCGCTTGTGTAGTGGCAGTGTAGAATTGCCCCTGATTGTAAGGCTATATCTCCCCTGCAGTGGACAAACAAACACTCCGAGAAAACAAATTACTAAAAAACTTCATGAAACTGATTTTTTGTCCCCCTCCGTCAAAAAAAAGCTGAAAAAAACGGCAGTTTTTTGCCGCAAATGCAATTTTTGCCGCCTTTTTTACATGTTTTTTTTTGCTTAGTCTCAGCCTGTTTTTTAATGTATGCATAAATTAACCATTGCTGTAAACTCCCCCTTTAAAAAGGTGGTTTCAATAAAGAACATTATTGCATTAATATGTCATCTTGAAGTCGTTTTAAAAAACGGATTTATGGGCGCTAATAAATTTATTTCGCGTTTGTCGCCAAAAATACGTTTTTTATTAAGGATTTTTGGCCCTAAAGTCCATTATTTTTACACGGATTTTGGTGCTAAGTAGCTGCATTGTTACGAGATTTTGGCGCTACTAAAGCAACTATCATCGCTTTTTGTCGCCAAAAACCTTTTTAAATTAATTTTGGCCCTAATCCATTTGTTTTTTACGGGCTTTGTGCTAAAAATCTGGATATTTTTACATTTTGGGTGCTAATAGAGTTATCTCGCGTTTGTGCCAAAAATAAATAACAACGTTATTCTACGAATTTTGCCCATAAAGTTCCATTTTTTCGATGGATTTTACGGCCTGTAAGATCTCCTTTTCTTACCATATATTAGTCGCTATAAATTTTATCTCGCTCTATTCTTGATGCCAAAATATGTGCTTTTTTTTATACAGATTTAGTGGCGCACAATCATTTTTAACGGATTTTTCTGGGCGCTAAAATACTTTTTTTTAACATATTTGGTGCTAATAAAGATAAAGAAAAAGGATTTTAGTGCCAAAATCCGTAAAAAAAAATGTATTTTTGGCATCAGAAGCAAGATAACTTTATTAGTGCCTAAATATGTTAAGAAAAGGATTTTGGTGCTAAAATCTGTAAAAAATAAAAACGGATTCTGGTGGCGCAAATCCATAATAAAAAGTGAGTTTTAAGCGTCATGAAAGCTAAATAACTTTTATTAGCGCCAAAAATGTTAATTAAAAGTATTTTAAGCACCAAAAAGACTGTGAAAAAAAAAGAAACAAACTATTTATGACTCGAGAAGCGAGATAACTTTTATTAAGCACCGATATATATTTAAGAAAAAGATTTAGTGCCAAAATCCGTAAAAAAAGATAAAAACGATTCTGGTGCAAAATACTAAGAAAACTTATTTTTGGCATCAGAACAGTACTATAATTGGCGCCAAAATATTTTTAAAAAAAGGATTTTACCCCAAAAAACGTAAAAAACGGATTCTACGCCAAATCCGTAAAAAACGTTTTTTTAGCAAAAAAAAATTAATTGCCAAAAATTGTTAGGCCAAAACATGATCTTTTATTATAAAAGGGACAAACAAGGACAATCAAATTTTTTACGAATTTTATTATATATAACCTTTTTCAACATCCAATAGTGGGGCTTGGGCTCTGGGGGGTTTTCATTGAAAAATCGCGGGGGAAAAAAAAGCGCGAAAAAACTCCGGGCGCTTTCCATAGACTCCTTTGTAAATTTTTGCTTGCTTTTTTTGAAAACATTTTGCAAAAAACACCATAAAAAAAAACGGCAGAAAACCTCATGGGAAACGGAAAGGGGTTTTTTTATTAGGTCTAGGGGGGATATTACGTCTTTTTCCAGCGTTTTTAGAAAACAAAAAAGCTGAAAAAAAAGGATATTTTTTTTCAGTGTAGACAGACCTAAAACAAGTGCACACCTTTCCCTACCCTGTGATTAGGGGTTTCTTGTACCCCTTTTACTTTCTTTCTTAGTTAAAAAGGGCTATTTTAGAAATTTGGTGAGGGCCCTACAGGGTACATTTTGGGGTACATGTTTATTGGGGGTGGGGGGTTTTGTGCCAGGGCGCTTTTTTATCCCATTCCCCCGTCTATGTCCCGCTGCCCTTGGAAAACATTTTCTCTTTTATTCTTCTTAGGTCCACTCCTTGTTTCCCCCCTTTACTTTTTAACGAACCAAGACATAAATTATTTTTAAAAATTTTTTTCGTTTCCAATGTCAAACATAACATCCTGCAACTTTGGGATTTTTCTGCTTTTTTGCTTTTTTGAAGCGCTGTATATTCTGCATGTGCATCCTCTTTTTTTTTTATACCATTTGTATTTCTTGATTCTGATGTCTTATTCTTTTCTAGCAAATCTGCAATAAATTTGATTTTGTTTAAAAAAAAAAATATTGCCACCATGTGACTGGATGATCACATTATTTACTATTTTGCCATAGGCAAACTTAAACTCTATCAGTTCTCTATCTGTTAAACACTAAAAGTAACTTTTATTATATCTAACTCTTAACCTCTATACACACTATTTAAAAACCTGATTTCTAACCTCATCATTTAACCCTTTTTGCTTCTGAAAGAGGGATAACTCCTTTTCTATTATCAAGTCTGGTGGAACCCCACCTATTAACAGGAGAGCCTTATATCTATAGCAAAGTACTAGCTTCAGTAAGGGATCCCAAGCCAACTACTTGGGCAGTCGTCCCTAATCTCATGGACACAGAACAAAATAAGGCCCCCTTGTGACACCCTGCGCAGGTGACACTTGTAGACAGAGGTGAGAGATCACAATTTAAAACGTCATATCTGACTTCGCCGTCATGTTTTGCCAGCTAACCTGGCCTCATCAGGGCTTAGAGGTCCGATCATCGATAATAGAAAAGGAGTTATTCGTTCTTTCAGAAGCAAAAAGGGTTAAATGATGAGGTGAGAGATCAGGTTTTTAAATAGTGAGTATAGAGGTAAGAGTTATACATAATAAAAGTTACGTTTTAGTGTTTTACAGATAGAGAACTGATAGAGTTTGTTTGCCTACGGCAAAATAGTAAATATAGTGATCAAAAGTCACTCTTTGTTCTCTTGCGAGATTCCCAATTTTTTGGAGATTTTGTGGATGATCACATGACACGCTAAGGCATTTATATATGTTGGCCAATGGGGGGGTGGGGGAATGATACTTAAAGGGGTTTTGCCATGATATAATATTTATGTGGGAACGTCCAATTTAAGCAAATTTGTAAATATAATAAATTAAAAATATGCGCCCTATTAGATCAGCTCTCTCCTTCCTCTGTGTACTGCTCGTTGTCGGGGGTGCCGACCAGCACTGATCTTCTGCCTTGCCGGCCGCGCTTGCTCGGTTGTATCTCCATAGCACTCTATAAATGTGTCCCATAGGGCGCCAAAAAGTGTCTCGATACGCTGCAAATAATTGAGGAGGCAAAACAAAGTCGTGGTGAAACAACCCCCTTTGCTTCTACTTTAGGGGACTCTGGACCACACTCACCAGCCGGGGTGCTGAGGCTGAGGGAGAACGATGCTGCACCACCCACTAACCAGTGTGGCAGAGAGCGGCTCCTGCTACACTAACCTGTGCATTTGGCTCACGTTCCCCTGCTTAATCAACCAGACACCGGCCGCTCATGCTGCACTCAGTGGCCACATCAAAGTGCTGTATAGGGATGTGCAGCGTGACACCCCAGAGCTTTTATCAATCAACTTGAGGCCTTAACAGCCGGCTTAACGACTTCACAATGCATATATGTCCCCCAGTATAAGCAATAGGGTTCCCCAGTAACTTATATGTCCCCCAGTATAAGCAATAGGGTGTCCCAGTAACTTATATGTCCCCCAGTATAGATAATAGGGTGCCCCAGTAACTTATATGTCCCCCAGTATAAGCAATAGGGTGCCCCAGTAACTTATGTGTCCCCCAGTATAGATAATAGTGTGCCTCAGTAACTTATATGTCCCCCAGTATAGATAATAGGGTGCCCCAGTAACTTATATGTCCCACAGAATAGATAATAGGGTGCCACAGAAACTTATATGTCCCCCAGTATAGATAATAGGGTGCCCCAGTAACTTATATGTCCTCCAGTATGGATAATAGGGTGCCTCAGTAACTTATATGTCCTCCAGTATGGATAATAGGGTGCCCCAGTAACTTATATGTCCCCCAGAATGGATAATAGGGTGCCACAGTAACTTATATGTCCCCCAGAATAGATAATAGTGTGCCTCAGTAACTTATATGTCCCCCAGTATAAATAATAGGGTGCCACAGTAACTTATATGTCCCCCAGTATAAGCAATAGGGTGCCCCAGTAACTTATGTGTCCCCCAGTATTTTGGATAAAAATAGTGTGCCCCAGTAACTTATATGTCCTACAGTATAGATAATAGGGTGCCACAGTAACTTATATGTCCCCCAGTATAAATAATAGGGTGCCACAGTAACTTATATGTCCCCCAGTATAGATAATAGGGTGCCCCAGTAACTTATATGTCCCCCAGTATAAGCAATAGGGTGCCCCAGTAACTTATGTGTCCCCCAGTATAGATAATAGTGTGCCCCAATAAGTTATATGTCCCCAGTAGGTGGATATATAGGTTATATGTTGCCCCAGTAGGTATATAGGCAGGTTATAGGTCCCAAGCAGGTATATAGACAGGTTATAGGTCCCCCAGTAGGTATATAGGTAGGTTATAGTCCCCCAATGGATATATAGGCAGGTTACAGGTTGCCCAGCAGGTATATAGGGCCCCCAGCAGGTATATAGGTAACTTATAGGTCCCCCAGCACGTATATAGGTAGCTTATAGGTCCCCCAGGATGCACATAGGTCCACCACAACGTATATACAGTAAGTAGCTCAAAGGTCCTCCAGCATGTATATAAGTAGCTTACAGGTCCCCCAGCAGGTATATAGGTAACTTATAGGTCCCCCCAGAGGCGTCGCTAGGCAGATTCATTCAGGGCTTTAGCCCCGAATAAATCTGCCTATGCCCCGAATCTCGGCGGTTCCAGGCCGCTGCCGTGGGCCTGGAGCGCTCCTTGGTGCGGGCGGCGCCCGCCGATCTCACTGACTGCACGGCCATTTCACAGCGGGGAGGTACCGTCCTGCCTTCTCCCCTGTATGTACCTCAGCGTCGCAGGGGGAGTGACGCGCCGCTTTCATCACCCCCCTGCGACGCTGGGATCCTCTAAGCCGACAGCTCTGCCGGCCGAGGAGATCCCGGGCCCCGCGAGACGGCATAAGTAGCGTGATGTCATCACTCTGCTTACACCGTTCTCAAGCTGCAGGACCTGGACGCGCGGACCGTGCTGAGGTGAGTAGGTTTTTTTTATTTTATTTTTATTAGGTAAGGGGGCATATTATGTGGCTATGGGGGCATATTATGTGGCTATGGGGGCATAGTACTGGCTATGGGGCATATATGTAGCTAAGGGGGAATATTATGTGGCTAGGGGTATATTATGTGGCTATGGAGGCATATTATGTGGCTAAGGGGGCATATAACTGGCTAAGGGGCATATAACTGGCTAAGGGGGCATATTACTGGCTATGGGGGTCATATTATCTGGCTAAGGGGGCATATTACTGGCTATGGGGGCATATTATCGGCTATGGGGGCATATTATCTGGCTAAGGGGGCATATTATTGGCTATGGGGGGCATATTACTGGCAGTGGGGGCATATTACTTGGCTAAGGGGGCATATTACTGGCTAAGGGGGCATATTACTGGCAAAGAGGGCATATTTCTGACTAAGGGGGCATATAACCTGGCTAAGGGGGTATATTATTGGCTAAAGGGGCATATAACCTGGCTAAGAGAGTATATAACCTGGCTACAGGGGGCTAATAACCTGACGACAAGGAGCATATTACTGCCTAAAGGGGGCAGTAACCTAGCTACAGAGGGCAGTAACCTGGTTACAGAGGGCAGTAATCTGGCTAGAGGGGCTAATAACCTGGCTAGCGGGGGCAACTACTTGGCTAAAGGGGGCTACAACCTGGCTACAGTGGGCTACTACCTGGCTATAGGGGGCAAATATTTACCTAGAAGGGGGTAATTATTACCATTTGGGGCACTATAGATGGGGATTTTGTATAGAGATAGGAAATTGTATAGAACTGCTGATAAAATGAGGAGTCTAAGATGTTTGTTTTGTAAATTTTTCAGTGAAGAGTTGTGGACGGTAGAAGACGTCATGGCGTCTGGGCCGGATGGAGAAGAAGAAGAGAAAGAGAACAACTCTTCAGAGACGTCTCCTGTAAGTCACTAAATGTAACTGCAGTGTAATCACTTATATTTCTCCTGAGCCCACATACAAAGGTTTTTCTCTGTAAAAATACATCCGCAGTTCACAATGAGACGCAAAAAATTCCGTGTGAACCCAGCCCTACTCAGAAAAGCTTAAGGGCCCGAGCCCCGAATGTTTTGCGGCCCTAGCAACGCCCCTGGGTCCCCCAGCGTGTATATAAGTAGCTTACAGGTCCCCCAGCAGGTAGAGAGTACTCACCTTACCCCCGCTCTCCGGCGCTGTCGCTGCTCCTGGTCTTCCTGCACAGGCGGAGTAACGTCATCAGGCCGCGCAGGCGGCGGAGTACTCTGCAGAGCGGAGAGCCTTCATTCTGCTCCGCAGTAGCCTGTAACTGTATGTGCAGTTAGTCTGGGTGCCGCTGCCATCACCAAACGCCAAGGTCCTTAACGATCGGCAACGCCGGGGACTATGGAGCGTGATATTGGACTGTGCTCAGCATCTCCTGTGCCAGGTGGTTGGGGACACTCGCCACTCAGATCAGTGGCTCCCGTGCCCAGCGGCTTTTGCTGCATTCAGCTTATGCATGGAAGCAGGGGCGTAGCTACAGGGGGTGCAGCGGTTGCAGTCGCTACTGGGTCCTGCAGACGGGGGGGGAGGGGGCCAAAAGCCCTTCTGCCACATAATGAGACATCAGTATTGTAAATGGTGCATAGTAACTGGGGGGCCCCAGTTCACTTTTTGCATTAGGGCCCAAGAGCTTGAAGTTACGCCTCTGCATGGAAGGGTGGAGGAGAAGGCCGCATCATCCAATCGTCCTGAGACAAGAACTCTGCCCTTGGTGCAATTTCTATTACAGTCATCATCCTGGGATGGGTACCTGCTAGTACAGTAGAAGACACTTCCATCAGAATAAAAGTGTTTTTGTTAAATTCACTATTCCTAGAAATCGAATTTTTTTTTTTTTAGAATTTTTGGCAGAATTTTTTTTCCTTAATTCAACAGTCCCATGCAATTATAAATTACAAATAAAATCTTGACCTTTTCTAGCGGTGATAGTAAAAAAAAAATAAAACTCCTGAACGGCCGGGCAAACTGATCTCACCTTACGGCAGCTTATCTGCACGTAGTCTCATTACAAATAGTAGGTAATGTCAGAAGGAGCGCTCAATTGTTTTCTGGACAGGGATAGATATAGATTAGACTAGATCGCGACAGGGCAATGAGAAGAGCAATACATAAGTAAGTTCTACACTGCACTGACGAGGGGCAAATACCCTGAAACAGCTGTCTGTAGTTGAACGTAACTGGTTTGGCTCAAATCCCTTTCACATTGCTAGGCTCCTGCGAGCTACATGTGAACTGAGGAACACTACATCCTGTGGAGCTACTCAGCTTTTTTCCCATAAGCCTTTGCTTTATGCAAAACAGTCAGTGAGGTCTGAATGGCAAGTAAACCCTCACACCGACCAATTTATTGGTTCCTCTCCTCAAAGAAGAGATTTTTCCCCTCTTCACTCTTTCCTCTCCCCCAGCCAACCAGTAAGTTCTACGCTGCACTGAGGGGCAAATACCCCGAAACAGCTGTCTGTAGTTGGACTTAACTGGTTTGACTCAAATCCCTTTAACATTGCTAGACTCCTGCGAGCTACATATGAACTGAGGATAACTACATCCAATAGAGTGCGCTGTGGAGCTTCTCAGCTCTTTTCCCATAAGTCTTTGCTTTATGCAAAACAGTCAGTGAGGTCTGAATGGCAAGTAAACCCTCACACCGACCAATTTATTGGTTCCTCTCCTCAAGGATAGATTTTTCCCCTTTCAAGAGGAATACATGACAGGGTAATGGGTTAATCTTTTACTGCAGCTTTCTTTACACTTGTCAGGTCCTTCTGATCGCACTTACACCTCTCAGGGCATAGTCGGCCTGGACGAAGACCCATCAAGCAATCCTCTCACTACCGCTACCAGAGCTCACAGAGGGAAATCAGAGTAAAAACAGGAAGTCATGAACTTTAAAAAAATTATATTAAAAAAAAACAATCACCCAATTAAAAAAAAAACCTATATAATAGTTTCATGCTGCTTGTCAATGTGTGAAAAACAAGAAAAATTGGATGGCAGTTCCTTTTAAGGTGTAGGCACCATATTTGCCCACTAGATGACGTTGGGAACAAAAAAGTAATGAGCTGTATACTCCTGTATACCTATACACCCATGGCTATGGTCGTTTAACCCCTTAAGTCACGACTAAGAGCCCATGGTGTTGGCTCGAAACGCGTAGATCATGTGCGTTGTTATTTTTGTTTTTTAATTATGTTTTTAATCAGGATCTAATAAAAGTGCGTTTTTTATATTGAACAACATTGTATGGACGAGTTCTTGGATTCTAACCCCTTAAGGGGATTTGCCAGGACGCCTGTTACTTACCTCTTATCAGCACAGGAGTAGAATGTCAACAAATCCTGCTGAGTCATGAAGGCTGCAGGGGAGAGAGGGAGGGGGTGAGAAAGGAGTGAGGAATAAGGGAGCGTCTCCAAACTTAAGTGAAATAATAACAGTACAACAGTGGATTCTCAATACAGCAAGACACAGGCTCATAGACTGCACTTTCTTCCCTGTCCCTTAAAAGCTCATTCATTTTCCCTGTCATCAGATAAAAAGTGTTTCACGCAAGCGCGGCCTGTCAGCTCCTGGTCGTGTCTAATGTAAACTTTCAGGAAACTAAGTGGGACTGAGAAATGCTGCAGCTCTCAGAGTCTTCACTTTTTGTAATCACATATATTTAGAAAAGTGATTAAATACCCATTTTGGAGGTTCCCACATCAACATTACATGGTGGCAAAACCCCTTTAAGGACGCAGCTATTTTCAGGGGGTAAGTTTCTGTTTTTTTCCTTCTTGCCTTCTGAAAGCCATAACTATTTTTCCACCTACAGAGACGTGTGAGGGCTTTTATTTTGCGGGACAAGTTGTACTTTCTAATGATGTCATTCACTGCACCATAGAATATACAGGGAAACCGCAAAAGTGGGGCAAAGAAAAAAAAACATACTTTTGCCATGTTTACAGGGTTTTGTTTTCCGGCGTTCCGTCTTCAATATAAATATTCTGCAGGTTTATATGATTCCGGCAACACCAAATATGTAGGGTTTTCTTTATGTTTTAGTTCCGTAAAAAATATTTTTTTTTAGTTTGTGCTGCAGCGTCACTTTTTTGTTCTTCCACCTATGGAACTGAGTGAAGGGGTATTTTTTGCGGACCAAAGTGCAGTTTTTATTGGTATCATTTTGGGATAGATGCGACTCTCTGATCACTTTATATTCCTATTTTTAAAATTGAAATGACAAAAAAAAAAAAAACGCAATTTTGCCTTTTTGGAATTTTTGTTTTCATGGCACGGGATAAATGATGTTATATTTGAATAGATCAGACTTTTCCGAAGGCGGCGATAACAATTATGTGTCGCTTGAATTTCTTTTTAGGGTATGTTCACACAGTGTACTGCGGCGTATACAGTACGCGCCGCAATACATCGTGTGTTTCGGGAGCTCGCGCTGGTCAGTGCGTACTCCCGTGGCTGCTGGCCCCATAGACATGCATTACTCGCAGCGCGTAATCGCCGCAAGTAATTGACATGTCACTTATGTCCCCACGCGTACAATACGATCGTATTGTACGAGCGGGGGGACGAGGCGTAATCCATGGTTCTCTATGAGAGCTGTAGATTATCGTAATTATGGGGCACATTTCCCCGCGTATTAAGCGCAGTACGCAGCGAAATGCACCACAAAATAAGCCGTTTGAACCTACCCTTATTTATAAAATAGCAAAAGGGGGGGTCATTTGAACTTTTACATTTTTTTTTGCACTGTGATATCGAATCCTTTTAGGGTACTTGACCCCTAGAGGGCTCGATCATTAGTACACCTTTCTGTATTGTATAAACAATGCAGAAGGGTGAACAAAAATGGCGTAAAAAAAACACAGTGTGAATGAGCCCTAAATGGCTTCCTGAGTAATCTTGAAAGCTTTTCTATCTAACATCATTAAAAGGTCTCATATTTGCAACTTTGTTTTTCCTACTAAGGATGTTTTCAAACGGAGCGTTTTTTGGTGCGTTTTTTTCTTATGGCATTAAAGGGGTTTTCTCATCCGAGGCTTTTGCAAACTAGAGCTGTTTCTCTGTCTTACAGCTTCAAATGCAGGGGCGTCTCTCCTCTCAGGAGGCGTGTCTCTCCTCACTGAAGACTGGTGACATCATCATTCTGTGAAAGCTGTGGAAGGGAGAGGATGACCTCCTGAAATGGTTATCATGTCTGCAGAGCGCTCACCTCCCTCCCAGGCTGCACAAGCTCCTTGTATCCAGAACACCCGCATTGCTGTAAACAGTTATACATACAGCCTGAACTGATAAAACAAATATGAGAAATTAACTTTGCTCCCCCCTCTGTTATCAGGCAGGAGATAGAGGGGGACAGACTATATAAGGCTGTGTTATATGTGGGAGAGTGAATCTAGCAGCTAGAGACTCAGTAAAACTTCACATAGGGTTGGGAGAGGAGCATAGAGAAGCTCAGAGAGCCTTTATTATACACACACAGCCATCTCAGGCAGCTCGTTTCTCACAGCTCAGAGGGGAGTAAGCACAGAGTGCAGGCAGCCAATCACAGCACAGGGGGCATGTCCCATCTAGGGGGCATGTCTCAACAGGCTGAATTAAATATAAGTCAGCCAATAACAGAAAAGGGGGCGTGGTTCAACCCCCAGGCTGCAGTTTAAGGTGTAGAATGCACAGATTAGCTCATATCTACTATACTAAATGATTTAGGTAAAGCAAACCAATTGCAAAAGTGCTTATTTTTACTGTCTCCATCATTAGAGATATGATGTTTGTAGCGAGAAAACCCCTATAATTGCTGAGTATTTCTGAAATAAAAAACCTTAAAGAACAATAAGGCTCGGTCTACACTGCATATGACAAAAAACACATCGGAAACCAAATCCGAAAGACCGCTTTGAACCTGAGTATTTTGTCAGGTTTTTTTTGTCCAAAACAGCTGTGTTTCCGACCAATTTTTTGGGTGGTTTTCAGTTTTTCATTGAGGTTTTTGGTGTGGTTTTTTGGGCAGTTTTTCAGACAGTTTTCACTGTTTTTTTAAATAGGTGGGAACCTATGTGCCTTGTTTAAAAACTTGGGCAGTTTTTCAGCAGAACTGTGCCAAAAACTATCCAGCGGTTTACATAGACTTCAATATTACATTTTCTGCCGGACTTGGGCAGATTTTACAATATTTTCCTAAAACCACCAGCGTCTGAAACTGGCCAAAAAAAAACCCAACCTGTGTAGACTACAGGTCCTTTTTTGCATTGAAGTCTATGTGAACTGTATTCCCGCTGAAAATCCAACGGAAAGCCTCTGCTGTGTAGACGTAGCCTAAAAATTTTTATTATCCAAAAAATTTACACATTGACCATAAAATGCAAATACATTTTTTACAGGATCTTACCGTCCTCCTCATAAAACCCACTATCAAAGCTTGATCGTATTCAGCCGGAATTGTCGCCAGGTGTACGGGGAAGTTTAGATTGAGTTTTGATAAGCTCCTCAGCCCGCTCCATCCACCCTCAGCGATGCCGTGATGTACAGTTACGTCACAGGTCGTCGAGGGCTTGAGAATCTCCTTACAACACTTGTTTTCTAAGGCTATGTTCACACGGTGTAATTGCGGGGTGTAATTACGCGGTGCCCCGCAATTATGCGGGAGGTCGGGAGCCCACGCGAGCTCCCGCGGGACGGGGGGTTCGGCAGCCCGCCGGCCCCATAGACAGTCATTTCTAGCGGCGCGTATACGCCGTGAATAATTGACATGTCCCTTATCTCCCCGCTCATCGTATTGTGCGAGCGGGGAGAGGAGACGTAATCCATAGCTCTCTATGAGAACTGTGGATTACTGTAATGACTGGGACATATCTCGCCCCCTATTTAGCGCAGTACGGCGTGAAATACGGGGTGAAATATGCCCCAGTATAAGCCGTGTGAATATAGCCTAAGGCTTTGTTCACATCTGATATATCGAGAACGATGCGCTATTTCCTCCATCTAAACAACGGACACCGCGGCACCCGACAGAGCCATTGTGATCAGCAGGTTCCGTTGGTGTCCATTGTGGAACAGTTCCTAATGTGTCCATTTGCACTTCTGCGACGGAACCTTCAGGGCGGATGTGAACCAAATCTTATTTTGTCTTTTAACCCCGTACCAACACATGACGTACCCATACACTCTGGTGCCAGCAAGGGTATGTTCACACGGCGCGTATTTCGCTGTGTATTTGCGCTTTATACGCACCGAAATGCGCCCCCTAAGTACGGTAATCCATAGCTCTCCTAGAGCACTATGAATTACGCCTCGTCTCCCCGGCGTACAATACGATCATATCGTATTGCTTTGAAAGTACGTGCTGAACAGCGCGTGCTGCCAAAACACCCGGCGTATTGCGGCATGTACAGTACGCGCGCCAATACGCCATGTGAACAAACCTTAAGGCTACATACAAGGCTGGTGTCTGCCGCTAATTGCAGCTGACACCTGCCAGTAACAGCAGGGAACAGGGTCAGCTCCGTTTCCTGCTGTTTAACCCTTTAGACATTGCTGCGAGATCGCAGGGTGGCGCTCAGTTAACATTGCGGTTTAAAGCCTTAGGCTATGTTCACACGGCTGATTTTGGGACGGATTTCAGTCCGTATTGCGCGCCGTACTGCGCTCAAATACGACTGAAATCCGTCCCCGTCATTACGGTAATCCACAGTTCTCATAGAGACCTATGGATTCCGTCTCCTCTCCCCGCTCGCGCAGTCCGGCGAGCGGGGAGAAAGTGACATGCACATTATCCTGGCGGGATACGCGCCCCGCCCCCATACACACAGCCGTATGAACCTAGCCTTAGAGTATGCTCACACAGCGTAATTGTGGCACGCATTTTGCCACATATTTGCGTTTTAATATGCACGAAATACGCGCCGCAATTATGGTAATTCATAGCTGTCATTGTAGCGCTTACACGCCGTTGATAATAGAAGTAACTGGGGCTAGCTGGGAGCCGGCCCCACCTTGCTTTGGGATTGCGCGCTGCACAGTGCGTACTCTTTAAACACGGCGTATTGCGGCACGTATAGTACGCACGCCCAATACGCTTAGGGTACGTTTCCACGGCACTGGTTTTCAGTCGGATTTACTGGCAGTTTTCGGATTTGAAAACTGTCTTTAAACCGACTGTCAACCTTTTACATTGACTTAAATAAAAAAAATCTGCCGGATGTTTTTTTAAACCGCCACCACCGCAATTAAAAACTTAGAACATGTTCATTCTTCCACCCCGTTTTCGGCGGAAAATGTACATGTCAGTGGTTGAGGGGGACGGATGACTAAGCAAACTGCGCAAAGTATAAAAAAAAGTTCAAATCATCCCCCTTTTTACCATTTTAAGGCCTCGTTCACACGGCTTATTCTGCCGCGTATTGGCGCCGTACTGCGCGCCGGATTTGCGCTTCATTACGGCGCCAATCCGCGGCAGCAATTACGGTAATCCACTGCTCTCATTGAGAACAGTGGAATCCGTCGCTCCTCCCCGCTCGGCGAATCCGCCGCGGGGGGGAGAAAGTGACATGCACATTATTTACGGCGCGGACGCGCCGTAAACCATGAATTGTCTATGGGGCCGGGAGCGCGCCCCCGCCGCGCTGCGGCCCCGTCCCGCCCCTTCTTCCCGACGGATTTGTGAGCTCAATACGGCGCACAAATCCGTCGGGAATAAGCCGTGTGAACACGGCCTAAGGGGACATTCACACGGTTTATTGCAGGGACGGATTGCAGCCGTATTGCGCGCCGTACTGCGCTGCAGTATGGCTGAAATCCATCCCAGTCATTACGGTAATCCACAGTTCTCATAGAGAACTGTGGATTCCGTCTCTCCTCCCCGCTTGGTGAATACGCGCCGTGGATAATGAAAGTCTACGGGGCCGGCGGGCAGCGCCCCCGCCCCGCCCCGAAATCCGTCCCGTAATTACGGCTTGAATAAGCTATGTGAACCGGCCCTTACAAATAAAAAAAATAAAATAAAACAGTCACCCATATTTGGTATCGCTGCGTCCCTAAAACTCCGATCTATTAAAGCGTACCATCATTCATCCCGTACGCTGAACACCGTAGAAGGAAAAAAAAGTGCCAAAATTGCCATTTTTTTGGTCATTTCATGCCCCCTAAGAATTTGAAAGAAAAAGTAGCACCTATCCCAAAAATGGTACCAATAAAAAGTACACGTCAGCCCGCAAAAGATGCCTCCTCACTCAGATCCATAGGGGGAAGAACAAAAAAGTTATTGGCCACAGAAAATTGCGCCGCAGCACAAATTTAAAAAATAGCGACTGTTTGGAATTTTCTTTTGCAGTACTAAATCATAACAAAAAACAGACATGTTTGGTGTTGCCGGAATCGTATTATCCGCATAATCCAGAGAACACATCATTTATATCGAAGAGTGAATGCTGAAAAACAAAACACGGCACAAATACGTTTTTTTTTCACATTTCACCCCACTTAGATCTTTGTTACAGTTTCCCAGTATATTCTATGGTGCGGTCAATGACACCATTAGAAAGTCCATCTTGTCCTGCAAAATAAAAGCCCTCGTATGTCTATGTAGATGGAAAAATTAAAAAAAAGTTATGGCTCCTGGAAAGCGAAAAGGAAAAAACAAAGGGCCATATTATTGTGACCGCCTGTCAGGAAGGGGTTAAAAATGACCCTAAAATGTTAAGAATTGGTAGAAGGATAAAATAAACTTGCTGATTTGACGTATGGAACCATCCTCATCACACAGTCAGAGCTCCTGACACACCCTGGGGCGACCACATACCGTGCACCCATCCCTGCTACAGTCATTGACAAATGACGACATAGATCAGACATTTCCTCTAGGGATGCTTACAGCAATGCAGAAGAAATCTGACCCAGGTTTACAGAGCCTTGCGCAAACATTCGGCCCCATTGAACTTTTCAACCTTTTGACACATTTCAGGCTTCAAACAGAAAGATATAAATTTTTTATTTTTTTGTGAAGAATCAACAAGTGGGACACAATTGTGAAGTGGAACAAAATTTATTGGATATTTTACACTTTTGTAATTAATAAAAACCTGAAAAGTGGTGCGTGCAAAATTATTCAGCCCCTTAAGTGAATACTTTGTAGCGCCACCTTTTGCTGCGATTACAGCTGCAAGTCGCTTGGGTTTGTCTCAATCAGTTTTGCACATGGAGAGACTGAAATTCTTGCCCATTCTTCCTTGGCCACAGCTGGAGCTCAGTGAGGTTGGATGGAGAGCGTTTGTGAGCAGCTGGAGCTCAGGGAGGTTGGATGGAGAGCGTTTGTGAGCAGCTGGAGCTCAGGTTGGATGGAGAGCCTTTGTGAACAGCTGGAGCTCAGTGAGGTTGGATGGAGAGCGTTTGTGAGCAGCAGTTTTCAGCATTTTCCACAGATTCTCCATTGGATTCAGCTCTGAATGTGACTTGGCCATTCTAACAGGAGACGTTTATTTGTGAACCTTCCATTGTAGATTTTGCTTTATATTTGGGATCATTGTCTTGTTGGAAGATAAATCTCCGTCCCAGTCTCAGGTCTTTTGCAGACTCCAACAGGTTTTCTTCCAGAATGGTCCTGTATTTGGCTCCATCCATCTTCCCATCAATTATACCCACCTTCCCTGTCCCTGCTGAAGAAAAGCCCAAACCATGATGCTACCCTCACCATGTGTGACAGTGGGGATGGTGTGTTCAGGGGGATGAGCTGTGTTGCTTTTACACCAAACATATAGTTTTGCATTGTGGCCGTTGGATTTTGGTTTCATCTGAACAGAGCCGCTTCTTCCACATGTTTGGTGTCTCTCAGGCGGCCCCTTCTTCCACATGTTTGGTGTCTCCCAGGTGGCTTGTGGAAAACTTTAAACAAGACTTTTTATGGATATCTTTGAGAAATGGCTTCTTCTTGCCTCTTCCATAAAGGGCAGATTTGTGCAGTGTACGACTGATTGTTGTCCTATGGACAGACTCTCCCACCTCAGCTGTAGATCTCTGCAGTTCATCCAGAGTGATCATGGGCCTCTTGGCTGCATCTCTGATCAGTCTTCTCCTTGTTTGAGATGAAAGTTTAGAGGGACGGCCGGGTCTTGGTAGATTTGCAGTGGTCTGATACTCCTTCCATTTCAATATGATCGCTTGCACAGGGCTCCTTGGGATGTTTAAAGTTTGGGAAATCTTTTTGTATCCAAATCCGGCTTTAAACTTCTCCATATCAGTATCACAGACCTGCCTGGTCTGTTCCTTGGTCTTCATGATGCTCTCTGCGCTTTAAACAGAACCCTGAGACTATCACAGAGCAGGTGCATTTATACGGAGACTTGATTACACACAGGTGGATTATATTTATCATCATCAGTCATTTAGGACAACATTGGATCATTCAGAAATCCTCACTGAACTTCTGGAGTGAGTTTGCTGTACTGAAAGTAAAAGGGCCGTGTAATTTTGCACGCCCCACTTTTCAGTTTTTTATTTTTTCCAAAAGTTTAAAATATCCAATAAATTTCGTTCCACTTCACATTTATGTCCCACTTGTTGATGATTCTTTACAAAAAAATTTTTTAAAAAAAACTTTGAAGCCTGAAATGTGGCAAAAGGTTGAAAAGTTCAAGGGGGCCAAATACTTTCGCAAGGCACTGTATCTGGCGATCAGCAATACTCGAGATCCCCAACCTGTATGAGGGTACTTTCACATGGAGCATTTTTGGTGCTTTTTTTTTTTTGCAGAAATGCCCAGTATTAGTTGCTGTGTATTTCAGTAAAAACAGAAGCACCAAAAAATGTGAAAGCTCACTTATTATTACGCTGTGCATTGCAGCGAATATCTCCTCCCTGGTGATGAGGTATTACCATACAGTAACACCTTGACCCATATCTGAACCTACATAGAAAAACGGGACGTGTGTATTGTTCATCTGCTGATATCAGGGCTGGGACAAGGTGTTCTGGTGCCCTAGACAAATACGGTACCAAGCGCCTCCCCCTTAATGGCAAGTATAGCCCACTCCATACCTCCCAGCGTCCCGGCCATGGCTGTTGTCAATGTTATAATAATTGCTCTGGTACTTACTCATATGAATATCCGTGCTGTATACATGCACAGAAACCTAGCAGCAACACTCTGCAAACACTAAGGCTTGGTTCACACAGGCGTCACATGCTGCGTCGGGAATGACGACCACCATGGCGAATACCCGACAGACCCATTGTAATTCTAAGGCTATGTTCACACGGCTTAAAATGGGCCGTATTTCGGTCCGTAATTACGCGCCAAAGTGCGCCAATTACGGGCCGAAAACGGCCCATTCATTACGGTAATTCACAGTTCTCATAGAGAACTATGGATTACATCTCCTCTCCCCGCCCGGCGAAGCCGCCGGGTGGGGAGATAATTGACATGTCACTTTCTAGCGGCGTATACGCGCCGCTAGAAGTGATAGTCTATGGGCCGGCGAAGTGCCGGCCCCAGGCTTACTACCCCGCTACCGACCCGCCCCCCTCCACACGGCGTACTTGCGGGGCGTAATTACGTCCCGCAATTAAGCCGTGTGAACATAGCCATAGGGTCCATAGGGCGTCGTGGGTGTCCAGTGTGAATCGGATCCCCCGGTGTCCGTTTTCACCTCTGCGCTGAAGATTCTGTATGGAACCTCCGAGAAAGATGTGACCCAAGTCAGACAATACGTGAGCTATAGCACAATGCATTTCTGCTACTTTTCTAGATAAATGAACATCTGAGGTTCTTAGTGCAGGTTTTTGATCCACCAGCAACAAGGTGACCTCAGTTCAGGTGGGGACCAACACTAAGGGCATGTCCCCACTGCACGGGTTTTCGGCCTGTTTTTCAGCCGGTTTGCGGTTTTGCAGACCGCCTGAAAATCTGGCCGAAAATTAGCACAATGGGGTCTATGGAAAACCCGCGCAGCAGTCCCCACTGCACGGGTTTTCCGCCCGCAAAACATTCTACAAGCACAATCTTCCATCCAGTTTTCGGACAGAATCTGTGAATGTGAAGGGGGCCGTGGGGATGGCCGCAAAACAGGACAAACCGACTGGTATTTGTCCTCTGCCGTGGGAACGCACCCTAAGGCCTTGTCCCCACAGTCTGGTTTTTCAAACTTTTAGGCCATGATCAAAAGGCTCATTTGGACGTGGTTTTGGACGAGGTTTTCGGAGCGTTTCCGCACCCAAAACCTCGTCTGAAACACGCTTCTTCAGAAGAGGTTTTAGAGGTGTTTCTTGGCGAGGTTTTAGATGAGGTTTTCGACGAGGTTTTCACCTATACAAATTAATAGCCAGGACAAAAACCGCACCCAAAACCGTGACGAAAAACGCGCCTAATACACGCTTCAAGAATTGACATGACACTTCTTTTTTTTTAAACTCGTTTTTATTTCCATATTACACTGAAAAAAGAGAGATCATTACAACATATGCAGTATTCATATAACAAAGACGCGAATATCATTTCACAAACGTTAACTTCATATGTTCAAACAAAGAAACATGAGAAATATTCAGCTACATAAGTGCCAGTACATAGGAAAGGAAAAACTGGGCTAAAGATATTGCTATCCTTATAAGTTTGTCCTCCAGTAGATGTAAAGTCTATTTCCTATCTCGCTTCTCATGTATCTGACAGCAATATGGTCATTTTTTGATTTTTTTTTTTAATTCTGATGTTTTGTATAAACCATAGATAGCTAGCTTAATGGACCAAACACCTACAGTCTCAGATATAATATACGAGGTTTAAAACTGAAAACATAAAACACAATTTGCGTTAATGTAAACAAATAATCAACATAAATGTGAAAAGGGAATAATGGCCCCGAACGAGAGCAGGATGGGAAAGCAGATTGGTTTCAGGAAGTCACCCTTTTGTATTGTTCATGCATACAACTTAGGAAGTGAAAACAGTGTGAAGGGCTTAGAGAACCCAGATAAACGCCCCTCAATAGACAATAAACCTTTCATTTGATTTGAAGAGTTCCACTTGCTGTGGAGTCGGCAAGCCAAAGCCCCGACTCCGACTCCCTCATACACGGCGCATGTTTAAGTGATAACTTTACTGTAGTAAAATGGTAACATCAGGCTGTTTATCACCTTATGATACAATAATCAAGCTATTTAGGTAGAACAGACACTGACAAGCAAAAGGGTAACAATGTTTTGATCTTTTAAACACTTGTGGGTAGAGGTGAAGAAAAAGCTGTATTTGTATCCAAGTCCAGTCTGCACCAACATTGGGAACGTGTAGAAGAGACCTGGGATCAGATTTTGGTCAAGATGTGCTTGAATCTGATCCAGAGCCCAGAAGGATTCAGGCAGTATTGAAAACCAAAAGGTGGATTTACCAAATACTAACAAAATAATAAAAATTAAAGGGGTTGTCTCGCTACATTGATTCATCTTACCTCAGTCCTGTTTTCTTGGTTTCATTTTGAATTCAGGGGCGTGTTTACTGGCTTCCACTAGGCTGCAGTATAAGTAAGGTCTGTAGCTATAGCAACCAGTGCTGGCAGCCTATCAGGAGAGATCCAACAGGTCTGTAGCTATAGAAACCAGTGCTGGCAGCCTATCAGGCGAGATCGAACAGGTCTGGAGCTATAGCAACCTGAGGAGCTGATGCAGCTCATACTAGAGGGGATATCTAGGAATAGGTAGGGCACTGTTAATGGACACATATTGCAAAGTGACTTGTTTTTACAAGATCTTTAACATAAAAAGTCACCCTTGTAGTGAGACAACCCCTATAACACTTTGATTTTTAGGAGCAAAACTGTAACTAAGCAGATGCTAAATACTTGCAAGTCAAATGTATGTATAAGATATGTAAGATGACTTTATATAAAATTACAGTAGCCTCATGTACAAAGCTGTAGTGGATGGAGAGATATGGAGCCTGAAAGTCACAAGTTCAAAACATTGTTACCATATTGCTTGTCAGTGTAAAATATATTTATTGGATATGACTTTAGAACACAAAAAAATTGTAAATATGCAGAACACTGCAGGAACATTTGTGGAGTCTCTGAATTTGTTCTGAGAAATAGTATTGCCTCCATCAGATCCTGCATACATGACCTCACATCTGATCTCATTATTTCCAGGCTAGAGAACGGCCTCTCTACACTAACTTGGGTTGGGCGCAAAGCGGTGACCACAGAGGCAACATCTCTAACAATGTCGGGGTATAAAGGAATTGTCTCAGCCACAGTCACTTTTGATGAATGATTGATCTTCTACTTCTTTGAAAGCAGGTGAAACATTTTGCTGAAATCTGTTTGCCCTGGGATCGGATCGGAATCTTTTCCCCTGGGGCAGCACTTTGCCTGCTCCATATCATCACTTACACTCCTCATGTGATGAGGCTGAAGATATGGGAGCAGCAGCACTGGCCGGACCCAATTCCTCTTGCTCTTTGCATCGAACTAGCTGGACCAACTAATTAGATATTTTGGGAGTCGGAGTCGGTCCATTTTATGACGACTCCGACTCCTGCAAAATAGCCACCGACTCCGACTCCACGACTCCGACTCCACAGCCCTGCCCAGAACCCCTATGTGACCTTCAAACGGCCTAAGTTGTCCGCTAAGTCTGCTTTCAGGTACCATTGTGAATTCAGAAAAGGAACCATTACTTGCCTAATTTCTTCTTCTAATAAGAAACTCTCAATAAAGACTTTCCACTTAGAGAAAAAAGTTTGTGCTTGTGTGGTCTTTAAACGTTCTGTTTCCAGCCTATCCATTGTCATATAATGCTTAACCTGCTGTGTTACCATTTCTGGGGTAGCAATGGACGCATCTAACCATTTATTAAGTATACACCGTTTAGTTCCTAGTAGCATGGTATGGATCGTGTGTGTAGTTAGTTTTGCTAGGCAGGTCATGGAAGAGCAACACACTTGGTGACAGAGGCAATTCAATATTTGCCTTTTGCTTAAGCAATTTAATTATCTCGCTCCACAAACGTTGCGAGGCATCACAGAAACACATACCATGCACCATATCTGTTTTTGGTTGATGGCACTTGGGGCACTGCAATTTGCGGTCTGGTGCCAGATATCTCCCCTCACGCAATCTCCGCTCCTCAAAGGACCTTCTTCTCTGTTCCCCCCTTATCAGCTCCGCACACAACCGTCTCCAAGACTTCTCCCGTGCTTCCCCCACACTCTGGAACTCACTGCCCCAACACATCAGACTCTCCCCCTCTCTCAGCAGCCTCAAAAGCAACCTGAAAACCCATGTCTTCAGGATTGCCTATAACCTTCACTAAACTTGTCACTACTTCCTCCACAGACATGTCTGCCCCTCCTCCTGTCTCTCCCTCCCCTTGTAGATTGTGAGCCCTCACGGGTAGGGTCCTCTCTCCCTCTGTCGTGCCAATTGTCATTATCCCTTATCACTGTACTCGTTTGACTTATGTAATGTATGTAACCCTCTCGAATGTACAGCGCCCTGGAATCAATGGCGCTTTAAAATAAATAATAATAATAATAATAATTATTGTACTCACTTGACATATCATGTATGTGACCCCCCTCAAATGTACAGCGCCATGGAATCAATGGCGCTTTAAAATAAATGTTAATAATAATAATAATAATAATAGTTAATACAGAGGGTGAGGTGGGATGTTGAAGACATAGGTTGCCCCATGAATGAAGCGGAAATGGGGATCTTTCCATTTTTCACCTTTAATGGTTTGACACACTTCCCCCCAGCCCCGGAGAATAGCATCTGGCACCCTGTGGTCTCGGAAATCAGAGGACCATTTTTTAAATTGGTTATCGCTTGTTGCTTGAATCATGGGTTCCCGAATCTTTTGATAAATGTCCGACAGAGAGTGTTTGCCACTCAAGGCAGTCAGAAAGGGATTGAGTGGGGCGGACGATATCTCCCTATTCATGCGAGTCACTCTATTCTTAACAAGACACTTCTTTTTCATCGCCCCCATAGAAGCGTGTAAAAACCTCGTCGTGTGTGAACTACAACGAGGTTTTACATAGGAATCAATTAAATGAACTGGGGGCGTTTTGGACGAGGTTTTGGGCGAGGAAACGCTCCAAATACCTCGTCAAAAACCTCGTCCAAATAATCCGTGTGAACATGGCCTTACACAGACCTCTATGGAAAATGCGTGCAGCAGTCCCCACTGCACGGATTTTGTCGCCGGACGGTCTTTTAGACCACCGGCGGTCCGAAAAACATTGAGCATGTTCATTCTTCCGCCCGGTTTTCGGGCGGAACATGAACATTTCAATGCGAAGGGCGACCGGCTTTTCTCCACAAATCGCAGAGAACAGCCGTCCCCCTGCGACCGTGTGCACGGCCCCAAAAAGAGCAAATACCGCTCAGATAATCCGACCGATATTTGCTCTGTGCCCTGGGGACATGTCCTAAGGCTTAGTGCGCACCGCTTTTGACCATACGTCAATACATGTACGTTATATGTTAAACGTATGCCAAACGTGCACTGTTTGGAGCAGACATTTGACATCTGTTGTTTTTTTTTAAACTAGCTTTTCTATTTCCTGCCACCTGGTTTTCTCTGTAATTTGATTGGGTAGCTTTGTTTATATATTTATGACAGATAAAAACGTATATGTTTACTACAAGGGCACAAACACTAGGATACGCTCTCCATTGACATACATTGTAAAAAAAAAAAATACTGTAATGTTTACATTTTTTTTTCAACTTGAAAAAGCACAGTCTTCCGTTTGTCTCCAAATGGACGTCCGTCCGCCTATATGAGTCAATGAACACAGTAACGCATCCATTTGTACCCGCGTCAGAACAGATCCGTCGAAAAAAAAACTGCAATGTGCACTAAGCCTGACGTTCTCACCTCGCTTGGTGTCTTCTCACACCTTCATACTTTCAGGGATTGAAGGTCCCAGCTACATTCTGTACTGATTGAAGGCAGCCTCTGTGGATGGGCGAAGGGCATGATCAAGATGGAGGCAGCCGCTCCCCCATGCCCTGAAAATTCCCTGAAAGTGTGGAGGCAAGAGAAGGCACCAAGCGAGGTGAGAGGTTCGTGTAGGTCCCCATCTGAACTGAGGTCACCTTGTCGCCAGGGCCGTCTTAACAGCATTATGGACCCCCGGGCAGAGGACTGCAGTGGGCTCTGTCCAAGAACATGACATCACACTTGGCCTCCTCCTCCCCCAAGCACACCCATATTATCACACCACTTATGTCTGGACACCAGCAGCCTGCAAGACTATTCGACAGTGCAGGGAGCCTTTGGCTCCCTTCTCCACCGTGGTTTTGCACATCCTAAAAACACACCAACAGTTAAATAAGCAAAGCCAACCAAGGGATCAGGGTATGTTTTTTGTATTCCTGGGGCATACATACACCACTTGGGGCCCCTATACTTGTGGGGCCCCCGGGCAACTGCCTAGTCTGCCCAATGGAAAGGATGGTCCTGCTTGTCGCCGTGGATGGGCCATGACAGTTTTGATCAAAAATGTGCGGCAAGAACCTCAGATTTTCATTTATCCTAAAAGTAGCAAACATGTATTTTCAAATAGTTCATATATTTATTGTTAGGGTCCACACAGCGTCCTGCGACGTGCACGGGGGGCGTCCAGACGGCATACACCAAATACCGGTCGCGTTCTGTTTAGGAATCTGGCCGGTATTTTATCGTCTTTCAGAGGTTTTGGGGACGGTTCTGTCTGCGGTTTGCAGAGTTGCCCTCCCCAATAACCATTGAATTGCACACCTTCTCCCCAAATACCGGACAGAAGATTGTGCCTGTTCAAAGTTTTTCGGAACGGCAGCGGCTGAAAATATGTTCATTGTAGACCACTGAACGGATTTTCTACTAAAGTCTACGAGGACGGTTGCTGTTTGGTTTGCAGATTTGGAAACCGTCTGAAAATCCGACGAAAAAACCATCCCGCGTGGACTGACCTACCTGTGCGCGCCGCAAGACGCCGGGTGATTTAGATGCACACGCTGGGGGGGAGAGGCCCTATTCACTACCAAGATGGAGGTAATTCATAGCGCTCTATGAGAGATATGATTATCGTCATTACTGTTCGTACTTTGGGGCGTATTGCAGCACAATTACATCCTGAAGTACGGACTAAAAAGACGCCGTGTGAACATAGCCCTTTTTTACTGTGCTTTTCTTAGTGCTGCTGATACGTATTTGTATTCTGTATCATTTGCCACCACATCAGCGCACCTGCGTGTACTTCCATCAGCGCTACGACCCGGCTTCCTATTCCCTGACGCGTAAGCGGGGAATACGTTGTACAATCATAGCACTCAATGAGTGCTCTGATTTTACACCGTATTCCCAGGGAGGGTGACTATGGGTCGGAGCGCGGTTAGAAGTACATGCTGGTTAGCGCGTACTAGTAAACAGCAGTCGTACCTGTGCGCGCCGCTATACACTGTGTGCACCTACCCTCACCGTGCTGTGATCTATATTCGGAATGATTCCTGTGATGTAGTTTTCCTTATGTTTTACTAATTTAATGAAATGAAAAAAAATAATAAAAAAGCTTTGCATCGCCATAGACTGAAACCGATAACTTTTTTTTTTTTTACCTTTTCTCCAGTAAACTTCGTTTTTTTGTTTTGCGGGGCGAGGTCTTTTTTTTATGGCTACCCATTTGGAGCGTATGTATCCTTTTTTTATTTTTGGTTCCATTTTTCCTGGGACGAAGAAAAACCCAGCCACTATTTTGGCTATGGCAATGCAAAGTTTTTCTTATTTTGTTACACATTGTAAAACATAAGGAATACTTGGCATCACAGGAATCGTTGCGGGTCGCAGAATTCAGATCATACGACATTTAGGTTATGTTCACACAACGTATTTGCAGGGTGTACTTCGGCACGTAATCGCGCTGCAATGTGCCCAGAGTGTGCCCCGCAAAGACGGGAAAATCATAGCACTTATTGAGTGCTATGGTTTCACAGTGTATTCCCTGCTTACTGAACTGAATAGGAGGCCGGGCTGTAGCGCTGTACTTTCAACAGCAAGCGTATTGTGGCATGTACCTTTGCGCACCGCAATGCACCGTGTGAGCTCAGCCATATTCTGAACAGTGTACAAAACGTAATAAGGCTGTGCACATCTAAAATATACTTTGAAAAACGCAAGCATAGGTGCACACTGAAAGGCAATAGCAGACATCTAATACAAATAACAGTGGCACACTAAAAACTAAATGAGACATAAAGGTATATAGGAATATTGGAAATGCATTACTGCTAAGGAAAATATGAAATCCTGGGACTCTTAGTTTACAGTTTTTGATCAAAGATTGTAATATTTGAGAAATGGCAATCTCATTGGCTTGCTGCACTCAGCTGCCTCTTTTTAACCAGTGCAGGATAACCCAATTGCAAGTTCCTATCACTCCCTGTGAAGTTGCAGTCTGAATTGACTCCTAGTGAGGTAGCATGTTCAGTGTAGGGACTCACCTGCTCTGGGATCCCCTTGACGTTTTGGGAGGTGAGCTTAATACAATCTTTGATCAAAAGCTGTAAACTAAGAGTCCCAGGTTTTCATATTTTCCTTAGCAGTAATGCATTTCCAATATTCCTATATACCTTTATGTCTCATTTAGTTTTTAGTGTGCCACTGTTATTTGTATTAGATATATTCTGAACAGTGAACTTTATAAAAATGAGACCCCTAAAAATGGCGCAGTTCTGAGGTTTTACACTGCTCTGCGCTTAATCATATAACTTTTTGGGGGGCGTGGTTCCTAGTACTGTATATCGTTAGGTAAAAAGTGCTTATGACTATGTAAACAGGAAAATTAAAAGTTCTGGCTCTTGTTACATCAGGGAGAACAAAAACTAACGAAATACAAACAAAATTCTCGCGACGGGTTAAAGAGTGAAAGATACGTTTTAGGAGCGGTGCTGTTTACTTTATTAGTATAAAAACGATATAAAATTGTTACTTCTGGAGTCGTACGGATACATTTATACCGCGCGGGCAGTGGCGTAACTACCGGGGTAGCAGGGGTAGCAGTTGCTACGGGGCCCCTGCGCTTAGGGGGGCCCCGGGGCAGCTGCTACCGCGTCCGCTACCCCGGTAATGAGCCGCTCCTGGGCCCGCCGCAGTGAACTTAACAGTTCACTGCGGCGGGCGGGGAGCTGCGGGGCCCGCGCATACTCCCTCTGAACGCCCGGGCCCCCCGGCCCGAGCGTTTCAAGGCAGCGCTGCTCGTAGTAGCAGACGGAGCGCCGATCGCTCCGCTCTGTTACTTCCCCTGCCGCCTCGGGCACGTGGCCCGGGGGAAGTCAATCACCCCCCGCCCGCCTAGGGCCCCCAAGGGCCCGGGGGGAAAGGCCC
>JAODAL010027177.1:0-55390 GCA_025379985.1 Phyllomedusa bahiana | reverse complement strand
GGAAGTCTTTAAAAAGATGATACAGAGAGACTCAAAAAAACAGTTTGTGAAAAAAAAAGTTAAAGACAGGGATTACTAGAACAAACCCCTTGGACGTTGAGACCAAGATAAATTTATTTGATTCCAATGGTGTAAAGCTTGGGGTGGGGGCAAACCATGGGTATACAAAGACAAGTGTGTCTTGCCTACTGCCAAGCATGGTGGTGGGAGTGTCCTAGTTTGGTGCTGCATGAGTGCTGCCGGCTGTGGGAAGTTGCAGTTCATTGAGGAAACCATGAATGCCAACATGTACTGTGACATACTGAAGCAGAGCATGGTTGCTTCCTCCTTTTTAATTTACTTGCACTGTTTGACTAATTACTAAGGAGTACAGAGGACTGGAGTAGAATTACAGCACCTGGGGTTTGAACACTCAGTAGCTTCCTGGGAGGAGAGGTGATGTCTGAGCATGTGCGACCAGGACTGAGAAGCTGTAAACAATGGATCACTAAAGGAGCAGCTAAGTCAAAAACGGTCCAGGATTTTTAATAATGATGGATGGTGAAAATGTTTATTATTTAATTTACAAACTTCCCACGTCAATTTTCCTTTGTGGCAAAACCCCTTTAAGGGCCACATGTATGAACCTGTTTAGGTCTAAAACTAACTTTTTTGCCCATAAGTTACTATGGACAAAAGAATGAGTTTTAGACCTAAACAGTTTCATACATGTGGCCCTAAGTGTCTCAGTGACTTTGACGACTGATGCGTCACCACCCTGCTATATAAAGAAGAGATCATCAATAACCCTTCTATAAATTAGTATGTGTTTTCTAAATTGATTATCTGACAGGATGAACTAATTTTTAATTTTGCCCATAAATAAATTTGCAAAAGAGCAGGTTATGTTCATACCCATTACGGTCCCAATCCTTTGGTGGAGCCCAAAATAATTATATAAAATAAATACAATAAAAAATGTTTTTGACATGGTGTTAGATTATGATCCTCATCAAGGTATTGGAAGACAATTTAAGCCCAACTTTTTCTGGATGTTAGAATATAAAGCAGTGACCATAAGATAACTTGGCAAATGTTACTGTCAGGGACATACAAAAAGACACGGATAAGTGGGCCCTGACACTAGTCCCAGCCCCTGTCCCTGCCTTTTGGGAGACCCGACTCCTTAATAGGCTGGCCCCAACCAGAAAACTAAAAACTGCACTGTTCAAAGTGCAACACAGAAAGGGACAAACAAACACAGAACACAAAAACGGAGTCAGGCATTCCAAGTCGTTTACGGAACGGGCAGCGAGGTACAGAAACGTGAGACAAAGGGGTAACCGGAGTCCAAGACAAAGGTCAAAGTAACACAGAGAGAAACAAGAAAAGTGCAGGCGAGCTATAGGGCAAATAAATAAATCAATATAGCAGGCAAGGCAGGAAGGAAGCAGAGATCTTATATAGGAACAGAAGAAGGTAGAACTGAGGCAGTAGGCAGAAGGAACAAAAGACCAGATAGGAGAAGGAAGCTGTCACTTAAAAAGGAAGAACGTTAACTAAGAGTGTGCTGGAAGATTCCTGGCCACGGGTGTTGGCCAGGAATTAATCAGCACCCAGAACAGATAAACCCAGTTCACACAGTAATATGAAACACAGTATTAGGTCAAAAACCATGGTTTACGTCATACCGGCCGTGGCTGGCGACCAGAGCCAAAAGCCAGGGGTATTTCAGGCACAATCATGACAGTTACGGTACATCTAAACAGCAAAGGACAAAACATTTGTTGGATTCTGAACCCTAAAATTGTGTTGTCCGACAAGTATTTGAATAGTATTTTACACAAGAAACCAAGGATTTTCAACTCGCTTTTCGTTTATTGGTGCGTATTTTAATTGGACTTTGATGTGGTTTTCGGATTTGTTTTTTAATCGTTTTTGCATCATAGAGCACTATTAAGTTTTTGGACACAGATCCATGCCAAAGAAATGCACACAAAGGTTTCTGGTTGTTTTTCATTGACTTCAATAGTAAATTTCCCACTATTTTCAGAGTGAAATATAGCGGAAGATTGAGTATAAGTTTTTTGAAAAAAACGTTGGATTTTCTGAGGCAGGATTTCAAAACGAAGTTGTGTAGACTATAACGTGGATTTTCAATTGAGGTCTATGGGGATGGTTTTACAATCTGTTTAGGCAGTTTTCAAAATTTGAATCCGTGTGGATTTCCAACTGGAAAATCATGTGAACGGAGCCTTAAACATTGTAAGAACACATTGCTATAATTAGAGAAATTACTTGTAGCCCAGTTTACTCATGATATATTGGGCGGCCTGGTGGGTTCTTTGGATCGTTGTGTATTTTTGAGTGGGAATAAAAATAGGGGATGTTCAGTGATTATATTTTTTTTTCCTAGAGAAGAAATTGCCCCTTTTTCAAATGCGGTCATAATAAGCAATTCCAGCTGTTTCTCAATGTAGTTGACACCCTAAGTCAGAGAGTGATTCAATATGGTAAGCTTTACAGTATAAAATCAGCATGCCACCCCCAGCAGATCTGATTTGAATTTACATTTCAGATGAAGAAGAGCTTTCCATTCACGCCAGGTCACATTTTTATATGGCCTACTCTTTCATTTAACACCAAGTTTTTTTTCAAATCATCCAGATCCAAATCTAGAAAAACCTGCAGAAAGTGACCCTGGGATCTTAATTCACCTCCTCGTTCTCCAGAAAAAGTGGGTGTATATGTTACTGTTGATCAGAGGGAATTGTTCTGTTTTTTTTGTTTCATATCAAAATTCTCTTTAAAGTTTATTTTAAATGTTTAATTTTATTTAAAAAAATATATGCAAATCGCTAAAAAGACTGATAGAGTTTGTATCACTTTGGGTGAAAAAAGAAAGCCCTTGCTCCAATAAAGACATTTATACTATAACACTAGTGGAAGTGAAAGGTGGGCAGCTGGGAAGGCCCTTTAAAATGGGGTGTACATCCCGGAGTTTTCTGGCAACAAGGAAAAGAGAGTAGGAACTGTCACCAAGGTTACTGGCCTTGGTGAAATGAAGCCTTTTTATTTTGTGGGGGTTTTGACTAAATAAGGGGTTAATAAAACATTTTCAAGTGTTGGTTGCTTAGCCAAAACCGGGGGGTTCTATTGGGAGTGGCAAAGTGTTGGGGTGGGTGTCTACCCCCCCTTGTTCCCCCTAACCAGGATTTGGGCTAGCCTTTTTTTAAAAGTCAGCTAGTCAGCTGACCAGGGGGTCTGTTACAGGTAAAGGATTTTGGGCCCCTGAGGGTGTACCCTCCCGGAAGTATCCAGGCCCTCGCCTAGAGTTTGTGAAAAAGGGTAGTGGGGGAACTGCACGTCTAGTCAGCGTCGCCGAGCAGGCGTTTTGTTTGTTTTTCTGTTTGTATCTGGCATACGTTTGCTGTCTATTTTGTGCCAATAATACACGGGGGGACCGTGTGGAAAAGATCAACCGGCTGTGTTTCTGTTGCTTGGACTGGACCCCCAGGAGCCGCATTAAAGGAGTGGAGCTTTACATGGTGGAGGGTTTGCCGGGCACTTTAAAAAGACAGAAAGAGGGAGCGTGGTGAACCATGCCTGAGTTTAAACCGGCCCCACAACTAAAAGGCAAAAACCGCAAAAATGGCGAGTGATTAAACAGTTAACCCAGTCAAACCCCCACCTCCAAAAGTGGTTACTGCACAACAGGAAGCCAGTGCACAAAAAAAACGGGTGCAGAGGAAGCAAAAAAGGGCCCCAGCATGAAACCCAATCGTCTGCGCTGCAGGTGCACGGCCACAGCACAGAACGCGCTGATGAACCAGCTCGCAAGCCTTAACCAAGAGACCAGAGGACATTCAGGGGTTGCAGTCGGCACCCCGTCGCATGTGCAAAGGGGCGCTGCAAAAAGATGCTGGGACGACATGGGCCTCCCTGGTTCATTTGAGAGGATCGAGGGGGGGCGCAGCTCCCCAGGATCAGTGGGCTGAGTACTGGCCCCCTTTCCTGAGGGGTGAACCCGAAGGCCTTTTCTTTGACCTGGAGCCCAGGACGCCAGGGTGTACACAAGGTGAAAGGGGAGATATTGGCCCGCTTGGCGTACCTTGGCGGTTGTGCACGGGGGTCTTCACCTGGGAACGCACCAAGAACCGCGAGGCCCAGCTTTACGACCAAACCCACCTTTAAAACAGCAATGGCTACAAACGGGGGGAGCTACCCCTCCCCCAGGTAGGGGAAGGGGTATATGTATCGTTTTGTCCGTCCCTTGGCCGGGAGGATACGCGCTGCTTGGGGTTTTGCTGACCCGAAAAGTGTGGACGATTGTGTCCATGTGGAGAGGTTTATGGTCACTGGGCTTCCTAGGACCTGCTGGCCCGGGAACAGAAAAAAAAAGGTTACGGTAAGACTGTTTTTTATTAAGGGGGAGAGACATCTTGCTATGGAGGGTGGCACGTTTTCTGGCTTTCCCCCAGAAAGGATGCCAAGTCCAAAAAGGACCTAATTCCCGGGCCCCACGGGGGGTAGGTAGTTGTGGCACTGGGGAACGGAAATGTGGTGCCAAGTGCCCGATGTTACATGCCCCAGTCCGGGGTAGGAGGCCGTTCGTGATGGCCTTAATGGATCTGGGAGTCTGGTGAATTAGCCCGTCCCAGTTTAGTGGATCCTGGTAAACTCCAGACCCGTTCCCTGGGGGTGGTCTGTATACATGGGGACACAAAGATTTATCCCATCGTCATAGTCACAGTAGAGACTCCCTGTGGGTCCGTTAATCATGAAGTCAGTGTTGAAAAAGGATTTAAATGTACCATGTGATTTGGGCCCGGGATTTTCCCTTATTTTGGGAAAAGTTGGGAGAAAAAGGGGCCCAAGGTGTGTAAACGTGTGCAAACCCTGAAAGCCCGGTTTAAGGGGTTTTCAGAGGTTTCTGATAGTTTCCCCTTAAGGGGTTTTTATGATTAATGTGATGGGGGGATCCCCCCAAAAGGGTTTTTTAATCACTTTTCAAAAATATAGTGATTACAAAAATTGCGCCTGGGAGTTACAGGCTGCCTTACATGCCCTTGGTTACTTCAAAGCTTCTATTAGTACGACCTGAAAAGAGCGCTGGGGGTTGCGCAGGAGAAAGCTTCTTATCTGGGATGAGCTGCAAAAGTTTTCAAGGCCCCGGGTTTGAAATAGTTTTCTTTTGTTACAGAATAAACTAGTTGTGTGTGATTAGATCCCTCTTTATTGATGCCCGAGAACATAAAGAAGCTTTCAAGCTGTTGGAGAAAAGCTGTCGTCTTTTGTATACAGAATCCACTAGTTGTAGTTTGTTTTTTTCAGTGAACATGTCACACGATCCCTTATGCAGCTCCATGCTCTCGTTGTGTGTGTCTCTCTTTCAGCTCCATGGCTTGTTTACATTTGCTTCTTAGCAGATAAGGCTCCTCCTGGCAAAACCCCTTTAATGGTCCTGGCAGGAGATTTGGAGGAAAATCCCCCGGAATTGGTTTTTCCTTGCAGGTTGCAGGGGTAACTTTGGGAGGAGAGTTAAAGGACCCCAAAATTAGAAAAACGTGGGGGAATGTTAAGTCATAAATGGGGTGCAAAAAGAACCTGACAAAATTGGGGGGACCCACATTTTGCAGTGCGTGATAATCTTTTTACAGGGTAAAAAAGACCCCGTGAGGGGTAGAACAATTTGGGGTGCCGCAGTCACATGTGCGCATGGTTTGGAGCTGGGTCTTCACATGTGTGGGGGGGCCCTCTGGGGGTAGGACAAAAACCAAGGGGGCGCATTTTGGCGGAATTTTTACTGGCCGGTATATTAGAGTGGTAAGGGGAATTTTGTCATTTGTGCACGAATCCAGATTAATACCCCGGGCCACACTCCGTAAAACCCCCTAGTTCCGCTACCCATCTTGAGGTGCCGTTTTTAGGCATCGTAGGGCCCGGTAGGGCCTTCCCAAGTCTGCCGGGCCACAGCACATCTTGGTGGTGTAGATTTTTGCCCCCCGTTTCCGGAAGCCATCCATTAGGAACACCCAGCTAAGGTGATTGCAGGGAAACTTCCAATGTTTACCAGGACAGGATTCCCAAAGAAATCCTCACGACCAGGGAAACCCCCTTTTTGTCTAAGATTACAAAAAAAGCTGTGTCGCCTCTTAAATATCTCACACTAAGAACTCGTATATCACCTCGACTGACGGGGCCCTTTTAGAGAGGTTTAACAGGACATTGAAGGGGGGTGCTAAAAAAGGTGAGAAAAGGATGGGAAAGATGGGGCGGTTATTGCCGGGTTTTTTATAAGGGAGGTTCCCCGGCTTCCACAGGGTTTTCCCCATTCGAATCTTATACGTAGATATCCCCGGGGGCTATTGATATGCTAAAAGACCTGGGAACAGAGCACACGCCTCACGCAGTGTCATTGAGATATTGCCCAAATGCAAAATAGGTTGCTGCAGGATGCCCAATTTTGAGAGAAAATATGAAAAAAAGGCAGGAAGCGCAAGCCAGAGTGTTAAAAGGTCTGCAAAGTTAAGGTCCTTTTAGCCAGGGGCCGGTGTTGGTGCTGGTTCCAACGGCGAAAAGTAAATTTTGGCAAATGGGGAGGTCCTTATGGGTCCGAGAAAAAAATCGTGAAGGAACTTTAAAATATGGCCCGGGAAAAAAAGCCGCTCCAGATCTACCACATTAATTTACTCAAACCCCGGAAGGCAAAAGCCCTGGGTGCTTTATAAGCCTAAGCAAGTCTCTAGTCACGAGCTGCCAGGGTCCGTATCTCAGACCCCTTGTCCACAGTAAGGTTTTCAGGAGGTGAAAAAGTTATGGGGAGAAATAGAGATGTGTTTTTGGACTTACCCGGTAGAAAAGCGGTCATAAAGCTGACTAGTGAGGAACGGGTCAGAAAGTAAAGTTTAGGCCTATCGTGTGCCCGAGGCCCAGAGGGAAGGGCCTCTGGATGAGGTGGAAAAAAAAATTTTTCACTGGGGGTTATAGAAAAAGTCCAGAGTGGGTTGGTCCGCCCCTATTCCTCATTCCCAAATGTGGTAGTCTAAGGTTCGTAAGACTTTAGGAAGCTAAATGGATATCCAAAAATTTTATCCATATACGATGCCCAAAAAGGCTCATAGAAAGGTTAGGGCCCGCCAGATACATCACCCTCTGGACCACTAAGGGCTATTGGAAGGTGCCCCCTTTCAAAAACAGCCAGGGAGAAAAAAACCTTTTTTTCGCCCAATGGGTTTATTTTCAAATGTGGGCTCCCCTTTGGCCCACACGGTGCCCCGGCCACATTCCCGGGTTAAGGATATTTTCCTCGGCCTATAGAAAAAATTTCAGCCCCATATTTAGATATTTTTGTATTTTCAGCTTAACTGGAATCCCACCTGGTAAGGTTCAAGCTGTCCTGGATCCATTGGGAGGCGGTCTCACCGCAACCCCAAGAAATGCCCATAGGCCCGAGGAGGCTCGAATTGGGGTACAAATTGGCCGGGGTGTCATTAAACCCAGTGGAAAATGGGCTATTAAAATTTTGGCCTAAACCAGTGTCAAAAAGACAGGTTAAAGCTTTTTTGGGTTTGGGCCCGGGGATTATAGAAGGTTTGTGCCAAATTTCGCCTGTTGTCGCCCCCTTTCAGACCTCACTAAGAGTCTATATCCCCTAAGGGGAAGTGGGACAAGGAAGCAGATGAAGCGTTTTTAGAGGGGAAAAAGGTGCTTTTCCAAGGACGGTGTTTAAATGCCCCCCGATTTCACGACAGAATTTGTTGGTACAGGCAGATGCCTCAAAAGGGCTGGGACTGTTTCTGTCCAGCTGATTTTATGGCGAAAGAACACCCCCTGGGATACTTGGCAGAAAATTAAGGCACCAGAAAAAAACTTCCTTAGAAAAAGGTGCTTGCTTTAAGGGGGCAATTGAAACTCTCAAAGTAATACCTGATGGGCAGAGGTTTGGGTGGTACAGCCATTCCCCACTAAAATGGATGGACAGAATAAGGGCAAAAATGCGAGTGTGGGTGGTTCCTGTTACAGGATTATAGGTTTTGGTAGAGATCGCCCCCGGTTCCGCAAGGCAAAAGGGAGCATTGAGTAAAAACCTTTTTCCTGGAAAACCAAAGTGCTCCTCCCCAGGTTGGCAGAGGGGGGGGGGGATATGTAAGGTGGCAGCTAGGAAGGTCCTTTAAAGGGGGTACATCCGCGAGATTTCTGGCTTTTCCCAGGAAAACGATAGGTAAAAAGTCACCATGGTTCTGGCCTTGGGAAATAGAAGCCCTTTGTTTGTGTGGTGTTGACCTCAAAAAAAAAAGGGGTTAAATACGTTTTTAAGTAGTATGGTTGCTTCAGCCAAAACCCGGAATGGTTCTTTGGGAGTAGGGGGGGTTTTTGGGGGGGTGTCTACTCCCCCTTGTTCCCCCTGACCAGGATTTGGGTAGCCTTTATAAGTAGCTAGTCAGTGACCGGCGGTCTGTTTATCAGGTCAAGGATTTGGGCCCGAGAGGTGATTCCCTGGAAATACCAGGACCTCCCTAGACCCTTTGGAACAAGGGTTAGTGAGGGAACTGCACTGTCTGTCAGCGCTCAGCCCAGAGGGTTTTGTTTTGTTTGTTATTTGTTTGTATCTGGCATACGTTTTGCTGTCTACCTGTTGTGCCAATAAAACACGGGAGGACCCGTGCTGGAACCAGATCAACCTGTCTGTGTCTCTGTCTGCATTGGACTGCAATCCCCAGAGCCGCATCTAAACGTGAGTGGAAGCTTACAATAGGTTATAGATTTTAATATGTTCAGAGTTCTAAAGGGGGGACATTTATATCTCCTCTTTATTTATTTTTGCACTCCCCCCTGCAATAAGGTTGTTGGGTGCCAATGCGAAGGAAGCTTAAGGAAGGCTTCCGTAGCTTCCATGTTACTGTTCCTGTTATCCATAGGCAGCAACTAATGGGAATACCATCTTGGCACACCATTCTGCATTATGTATATAACACAGAACAGTGTACAATCGACCATGCCTCCTGGTAGTCAAGTCCCCTGAAGGAACTTAAAAATTAAAAAAAATATATAAATATTAAAAGTTCAAACCTTCCCCCTCTGCTATTTTACAAATAAAAACATTAAAAAGTAACACGTAATTGGTATCGGTACACCCGTAAAAGTCTGATCTACTACAATAGAACATCATTTAATTCATACGCTGAACACCATAGAAGAAATAAAGTCCCAAAGTCACAACTGCGTTTTTTTGTCATTTCACGAACACTTCAGCCCGCAAAAAAATCAATGTCAAAGTTCATAGATGGAAAAACAAAAACGTCATTAGTCACAGAAAATGGTGCTGCAGCATAATTCTTTTTTAAAAGAACTAAAACTTAATGAAAACCCTAGACATTTGGTATCACTGGAATCATACCGACCTGCAAAATACAGGTAACGTGAAATATACTCAGCAGTGAACTTCATAAAAACCAAACCCCTGCAAAAATGGTGTAGTTCCGTTTTTCTTCATATTCCATCCAATATGGTTTTTTTGGGTGGTGGGGGGAGTTACCAGTACATCATATGACACGGTCAATGACGCCAATAAAAAATACATCTTGTCCTGCAAAAAACAAGTCCTCATACGACTATGTAGACTGCAAAATTAAAAAAAGTAGTGGCTTTTGGAAGATAGGGAATAAAAAATAAACATCACGAAAAAATAGGTTGCATCAGTAAGGGATTAAGCACCACCTTTGAATATGTGTGAAATTATTCAAGTTTTACTGACATTAGGTGACTTATTATGCCATGTGCTCCTGTTGGTCTCTTGTATTGCAACAGACCCTGGGCAGAAAAATGTAGGGGCGGCAGGCATAAATACAGCCTGCCATGATAGACGTGAGTTCAGTTCAATGCTCTAGTTGTTTGTTGTTGAAGTAGGTGTTCATGTTACCAGTTGAGGTAATGGGTCATCTGCTTATCAGCCGGTGGTGGAGCAGAAGCAGGCAGAGGTCAGTAACATTGGCCTTAGGTAAAGAGAAAAAAAAAGACAAGAAGGAAGAGAGACAGAGCTAAGTACAGAGAGAGGGGAAGAGAGTGAGTGGCGACCAATCAGGAGTAGAGTCATATGATAATGGTAGCCAGTGGCCAGGTCCAGGATTTTTAGGAAGACGGGAAGTCCATAGGCCAAGTTTGCCCCCTAGCAGGTAGACGTCATTACTACTGGGCCTGGAAGATCATCCCAAGTTTCAGGCAAATTTGATAGAGATAATCTATCTGAAATAAACTGTTGTGTATTTACATGGACATACTGAAGTTAGAGTCATGAGTAAAAGCATGTTAGGACCCCAAAGCTGCTCTGTCTCTGTGGCCTTTCTCTGTTAATTGCACTACAACTCCCAGCACGTCACCGGTAGGCCTACTTCACCATCACACCACATACCTGCATTTAAGGTGCCCCTTCCACTGGACACTGGAGCTATAGAAACATTTGATATGGTCTGAAGAGTCCATTAGCACTCTATTTTCCATAGTCGGTCATGTGTATGTCTTGATATCAACAGATGACAACCTTAAACCCTGTTTGCTTTCTTGTGTATAATCTGTAGAAGAGGTTTCCTTCTGAGAAGACAGCCATGCAGACCAATTTGATGCAGTGTGTGGCGCACGGTCTGGGCACTGATAGGCTGACCATCCACCCTTTTAACCTCTGCAGCAATGCTGGCAGCACTCATACATCTATTTTGAAAAGACAATCTCTGGATATGATGCTGAGCATGCGACTCACCTTCTTATGTCTTTATAGACCTTTTATGTTTACCACCTAGTGTCCTGATGTTAATGAAGACTCATAAGCCCAAACACCCCATCTGATTACAGGCTTGTATGATGTTATCACACCTGCCTGTCTTTGTTGAAGAGAGACTGGTCGGGGGCACCACACAGGTTGCAGGGGCAGAGAGGCAAAGAAGTTTTGGGCTGGGCCCCTAGTGGTGGGCCTCTGGTGGGCCTTAACCACCCCAGTCCAACACTGGGCTTACCTACCCAATAGGAGGCTTACCTATTTAAATAATGTGGGTGGAGTGACCTACATGCCTACCCACCTATCTAATGAAAGGGTCTTAAATGGGAGTCTACCTATCTGTCTTGCTAGGTTGGGGGCTACTACATCGAGAGCATACCTACCTACTATATGGGGGAACAAGCTTAGCCCTACAACCATCTGAAACCACTTCTACTGTTTGGGGTACTTCTACTGGGGCACCAAGGGGGTCATTATTGCTATTTAAAGCACTGTGGATGGGGAGTTTGTATACACTGGAGGTACAGTTAGGAATGTGCTAGAAAAGTGGAAAGCCTAATACATGGCAAATTCTGCAGACAATTTGTGGCTGGGAAGAAGTCATCATGGAGTTCTGGATTAGATGGAGAGAAAAAGAAAAGTGAACAACTCATGAGAGAATATGTCACCTGTGAGTCCCTAATCTTCAGATTGCCTGTACAACATTTGTAAGGGACACCCTAGTCTCGCCCTGGCTTACCATACCTCAGGGTCTTTGAGGAATGGGTAAAAGACGAAATTCCACCATAGGATGAACACGAGGGACCTTAGTTCGAGCACACATCTCACAGACGAGCATGTAGGCGGTGATATCACGGAGCATGGATGGACACTAGTAAGAACAGGCAACTTGTCTCTTCGTTCCTGCAATCCCTGGGTGCCTGCAAAGAACCAAATTGTGCAGCTTATTGCACAATTGGAATCTAAATTGTACTGGTACAAACAACTTTCACTGGGAGTCGTCTGAGGAGCTCAATACTGAAATTTACTTAGATCACTAGCCAGGTACGGGGAGACTGCAGATACAACCACCTCTTTAGCTAAAATGAGTTCCGAGGGTAACTTAGAAGAATGAGTTGTGCGGAAGCTTCGAGACAGAGCATCGGCTTTCTAACCAGGTATATAGGTAACAAGTCAAACCTGGTTAAAAATAGGACCTACCTAGCCTGTATGGGATTGAGTATCTCAGCGGATTCGAAATGTTAGATTCTTGTGGTCCATGAGTACAGTTATTTTAAATCTAGAACCCTCCAAAGAGTGACACCACTTGATGGCGAGAAGTTTCTGGTTCCCAATTACTCTCAGTGTGGGAGAATTTCAGTGAGAAAAAGCCACAGGGGTGCAGGATAGTCAGAGAGGAGGGCTCTTGTGACAGAACTGTGCCCACTCCTACCTCGGAAGCATCAACTTCAACAATAAAGGGCTGCGAGAGGTTGGGTTGAACCAGAACAAGGGCTTCCGGAAAGCACCTCTTCAAGGTTTCCCTGGCATGAACAGCTTCAGGTTCCCACTCGAGCAGACTCGCCTCCTTTTCAGTAAGATCTGTCAAAGGTGTGGCTATAGATGAATAGTTACGGATAAATTTTCTGTAGGAATTGGCGAACCCCAAAACCTCTGCAGGACCTTCAGGGAATTCGACCATATCCAACCCACAACAGCCTGAACCTTGATGGGATTCATACGGAAGGCATGCGGTGTAAGAATATAGCCCAGGACATGTAACTCTTGGACCCCAAAGAGATGTTTTTCCAGTTTCGCATACAAGTGCTTCTCCCTAAGAATCTGCAGGACAGTGCACACATGTTCAAAATGGGAAGACCAGTGAGGGGAAAATAACAAAATATCATCCAGATAAACAATGACAAAGTGCCCAATGAGATTTCAGAAGATGTCATTAACAAAGTTTTGAAAAACCGCAGGTGCATTACTTAAGCTAAAAGGCATCACTAAATACTCATAGTGCCTATTAGAGGTATTAAAGGAAGTTTTCCATTCATCTCTCTTATGGATGAAAAATAAATTATATGCACCCCTGTACTCAATCATAGCCTCCCTTTCAGGTGCAGACAGATTATAAATGCGACCCTTAGGAAACAACGTTTGGAAGTAACTCGATAGCACAGTCATAAGACCTGTGAGGAGGAAGCAATTCACAGCCTGACTCAGAAAATACATCCGAAAAATCTTGGATAAAGTCAGGTATGGACAGAGGATAACTGGAGGAAACAGAGGACAAAGAAAGAGTTAAACAATGATTAAGACACTTCGGGCTTCATTTCACAATATCAGCTTTTTTCCCAGTCGATGACAGGGTTGTGAGCCTGTAACTATGGTAAACTCAACAATATTGGTGGGTAGGTTATCAAGTACAAAAAAAGGAAATTAACTCAGAATGCAATCCTCCTTTTAAATTGACCAGAGGAGTATAGAACTTAGTATTACCTTGAGATAGGGGTGTACTATCTATAACAACCACATTAACAGGGGCCCCAAGAGACAGCAACAGAATACCAAATACAATAGCAACACGAGCGTTCAGGAAATTCACTGCAGAACCACAGTCAATAAATGAATAACCAGAAAGACTGTGGTTGCTATACAAAATACAGACAGACAAAGTTACTTTTTTAGAGATACTGGGAAATACCTGACCACCTAGATGACCTTTCCCTGAGTCGCCTAGGTGCTGGAGTTACTTCGGAAATGGACGCTCTGGGCAGTTCCAGATAAAGTGATCTGCTGCTCCGCAATAAAAACAGAGTCCCTTGTTTTTTCTGAAGGCTTTATGGTCTCTGGTAGACATAGTAGATTCCAGCTGCATCAGTTCCTGATCAATCTCTAACGCCTCGGAGGATATTGAGGGAGGAGTAGGTACCTCATGCTGTTCCCTTTGGTGTACGCGGAAGCAACCGTCAAGCCAAATAAACACTTCCAGTCTTTTGGGTTGCGTGTAACCAAACAACAAACCTTTGAGTCTTAGACAGACCTTGTCGAAAAAGACATTGAAGCGCTGTTTTGTTCCACTGTGAGGGTCCTGATCAGTGTCTGAACTCGGAGCAGTAGTATTCCACTGGTCGCCGCCCCTGACTGAGAGACAGGAGATTGGTTTCAGTTACTGACCTGACGTCTGGTTCATTATATAGGAGTCCCAAGGTCTGAAAAAATGAATCAACGGACAGGTGTTGGGTGAGTCCGGGTTGAAGGAGAAAGCCAAAGCTTGTGGAGTCCCAAGAAGCGAAGAAATTATGAACCCCATACATTGCTCCTCAGATTCAGAGGAATGAGGCCAAAGCTGGAGATAGAACCTGCAACTCTCTCCGAAAGTAATGAAAGTACTGTGGTCTCCACAGAAACGGTCCTGCAGGTTGAGCTTGGGTTCCACAGCGTTGTATACAGACATGGCCCCCCGGGACTCCTACAGCTGGACCTTTGAGACAGATCCTGAACCACTTGTGTCAGGCCATGTATCTGGTCCACTAATGCCTTCATTGGTTCCATAGTAGAAAGGAAAAAAAATATGGGTTGGTGATTCTGTAAGGGACATCCTAGACTCGCCCTGGCTTACCCTGCCTAAGCAGGGCAACCGCTCTGAAAAAGGGTGACCTCACACTCAAACCTTTTCCTGAGCTGTACCTAGTAAAACCTGTGCCAAACAGACAGAAGACAAGACGTACGACAAACAAGAAACAGATACCACAGATAACAAAGAATAATCGTACGGGTCAAGGTCAGAGAAGGAGAAAGCGAGGTACCAAAGGACAGAGCGGGAGAGTAACCAGAAGGAATAGCCAAAATCCAAGAACCAGCAAAACTTCACAACTGAGCAGAGCAAAAAAGACAGCTAGGAAACAAAAACAATCACCAGCAGAGACTGGCAGACAAGAAGCAGTTTAAAACTCCCGCCCCAGCCAGGGATTGGCTCAAGTGCTTATCCCATTAAGCACCACGCCACACCCTGGCTGAGGCTTCAACAAAATGCTTAAGGAGCCAGTAACACAGTCCTGACAACAATGGTACGGTATGTACCACTATCACACTTTATGGGAGTAATATTGGTTTAATTGTAATGGGTTTTATTATGTTGCAGTAATGGTTTTGGCACAGAAATTGTATGTGTGGCATTGCTTGGTGACGCTAATTGTTTTATACAGTCAGCAACTTACCATTATCCCTTAAATGCTGATTTCAGGAGGTTAGGAGACAAAAATAACAGAATGTGTCTAATTAGCTAATTAGAAGATATGACAGCTTAAGGCCATCAACAGATTCTCTTTAAGCAAGAACTTGTTTTTTGTATAGTGCACAATACTTTTCTGTGCTGTACTCTGTATTATATTGTTTATAAATGTGTAGGTAATATTTTCATGTACACTAGCTATAGGGTGGGCTCCCAGAATCAACTCCGTTGATGGCACCCCAGTCTAACACTGTGGGTGACATGCATAAATGGGGCTGCACCAGTTTTCTGGTCATAGCCCTGTTCTATAGATGTATGATTAGCTGTACGCCCAAACATTCTGCACCAGACACATAACTTTGGAATGAGCAAAGTTTGCGGGGCTGTGTTATGACAAAATTGTACGAATGCACCAAAGTTTGGCACTAAACATACAAATGAGCCAAACTTTGGCGCATAACTCTCGTTAAAATCCATAACAATTTCAAAATGTTAAGGCTGAGGCAAATTTCGCTGTAGAACAGGACACGTATAAAATACTGTGAGACACTTTTATACATACTTACGCCTTAAGTGATTTAAAACTGGCGTGTCGGCACCAGGTTTCATATATGTTGCATTATGTGCAACTATCTCGAACTCCTACATATAATTTACGTACATTTTATCTTCTTTAGTATGTATCAGATTTTGTGATGCATACCTATGGTTCATTTATACCACCTAGTGGTGATTTTTGAAGATTTCACCTCATATTTTGTTATGTATTTAAAAGGAACTCAAATCATGATGGACGGCATGTATGAAATTTGGCATTAAAACACCAAATTTCATGCGCATAATATTAGTCTAGAATGCGCCTGATTTATGAACCTACTCTACAGCAGGTCATAAATCAGGCGCATTCTGGCGCTAATGCGACATTTCTTGCTCAGGTATACCACTTAGGAAGTGCTCTACAGGGGGGCGTGGTTTAGCATGTGAAGGGAGCAGACGTGCTGTGGAGGAGCTCCGTGTGGACTGCAGCACTAAAGACCTAGAACTGTGATAAAATGAGCCCGAGGAGAGCCGGGAAGCTACAGAAGGGGACAGCGGTCGCCCGTGACTCTAGCCTGGCGATCAGCAACTACTTCTCACCTTTTGTGGACCTGGAGTCGGCACCGGCCTCGGAGGCCTCCTCGCCGGAGCGGGCGCCATCTTCCCTTGCCAGGCGTGGAGCGCTGAGCGCGCGCTCGACACGTCGCGCGGCAGCAGCAGGGAGAGAACCCGAGCAGCAGCAGGCTAAGCGGCAGTCGACCCACTCGGCCAGGAACCAGCAGCAGCCGGATAAGACCCGGGCGGCGGCAGCGGAGGTGAGACACGCCGTGCAGACGTCCCTGGAGAGTCGGCTCCTGCGAAGGTGCGGGGGGGGGGAGACAACGCCAGAGGGCACACAGTGCTCACCGCAGGCCCCAGCGCATCCTGCAGACCAAAGGGGTAGACAGAAGTCTCCCCTCACAGAGAGACTATCTAGGGCTGGCAGACAGAACTCCCCCAATACAATGAAGGGCACAGACCCCCAGAAGCAGCATGTGTTGGCCCTGATCCATTCTCCCCCATGCAAGACGCCATTCCCCCTCCAGGCACTGGTCAGCACTCACAAATTGGCGGCGGCTCATAGGGCTCCTCAACACAGCCCTGGGCAGGGCTCTCAGGACTCTCTAGCTGACCTGTTTGTGGAAATAACAGGAGAAGAGAACCTTATGGATCCTGCAGACACCAGGAACGCTGACAGTGATACTTCTCATGTCAGCCAGCAGGACTGCTCCCTCAGTGACTTCCAGGATGAGGGGGATCATCCTCCACAAGCTGATAAAACTCCAGCCAGCGCTAGGGATAAAGCACTTCTTGCGCTCAGAGGTCACCCTGAACTGCAAGCTCTCCTGACCCTCCTGCCCACCAAGAGTGACTTGACAGATCTGGCAAAAGACCTTAAGAGTGCATGGAAGCAGGATCTGCATGTTGTTCAATCAGACGTGGCTCATATCCAGACAAAAGTACAAGCACTGGAAAAGGCCCAAACTACTACACAACAATCGCTATCCGACTTGCAAGCTACAGTGCAACGTCAACAAAGCCTATGCCAAAATCTAGTGAACCAATTTGATTCCGAAAACAGAAACCGCAGGAACAATATTAGGGTCCGTGGAATTCCTGAATCTGTGAAATCTCAAGATCTAGTACAGTCCCTCACGAGACTCTTTAACAAATTACTGGGCAGAGATGGTGATTCGCACATAGAATTGGACAGAACACACAGGGCATTGCGCCCCCCTAGTCAGAACCCCTCCAAGCCGAGAGATGTGATTTGCCGCGTTCACTATTACGCCATAAAAGAAAACATCATGAAGCAGGCGAGGAGCTCCCCAACTTTTATACATGAAGGAGCCCAGGTGGCAATATTTCCAGACCTGTCCAGGCGCACCCTGCGCCTTAGATCAGCATTGCGACCGTTAACCGCTTTGCTACAAGAAAGAAGAATACAATACAGGTGCGGATACCCATTCGCCCTCCACGTACGTACAGATGACTCCACTGTGACATTCCGGTCTCTGCAAGATCTGCCAAATTTCCTGTCAGCCTTGGATTTACCAGCAGTTTCCCTCCCGGATTGGGAGATGACCTACGCGGCAACATCAACCTATGATTTCCAGATTGGATCCTCTTCTCAGCAGCACTATGGAACTACTCTTTCCTCCCCCAAAGAGCAGCGCCTCTCGAGACGTCAAAGAGTGGTTACGCGCTTGGAGAGAATAGATGGAGCATCAAAAAGAAGTCTCCTGCACAATACTCAATAACGTCTTCCTGCGTGGAGCCGTCTGAGTACCGGTTTGGCCAAAGTGGAGCTGATTGAAGCTCACCTGGGACTATGGATACGTAAATATGTTAGATGTCTTTGATATATATAAGTACCTGAAAAATGTCTTGTTTCTAGTTAGGTCCCACGGACCCCCCTGAAGGTCCTTAGTTGTGAACACTCTATACATTTTGGGTGTTTCTTGTTATTTCACCCCCCATAGGGTGCGAAGTGAGCACCATGTGCTCGCAGGTAGCAGTGGTCTATGCTGCAAAATTTAGTACATTCTATTTGCCTAGACATGTTTGGTTAGGCTGTTTCATGTGGTTTTTGTTACTACAATTTTATGTCAACAGAGGTGAGGTTCTCAGCCGGGTGGGGCGGGGGTATGTTATACTGATCCATCTACTTTTTTTGCTCCTCCTACTTTGGTCACCATGACAGTATTCCAGATTTCGTCCCTTAACGTCAAGGGACTTAATATCCCTGAGAGAAGGTCCCAAGTATTATACAGCTTTCATAAACAGCGGACGCAAATCCTCTGTTTACAAGAAACGCATCTCATGACAGGACATCTGGTAGCATATAGAAATAAGTACTTCCCCCTCTGGTGTCACAGCAGCAACTCCGATGGCAAAACCAAAGGGGTTGCCATCTTTTTCCACAAAAACCTACCGGTACAATTAATTGACACCAAGACAGACCCCAATGCGAGATACGTCTTCACTAAATGCAATATCTCTGGGACTCTCTTCACCATAGCCAATATTTATGCCCCAAATCAGGGACAGTTATCCTTTCTTTCGTCGGTCCTAGACGACCTGAACTCGTACGCAGAAGGGAGAATAATTCTTTGTGGAGATTTCAACATAGCGCTCAACCCGGGAATAGATACATCAACGGGACACTCTTCCGTGCCCTTAAATAAATTGAATAAAATAAAAAAGCTTCTATATAGCTTGCAACTAGTAGACGTCTGGCGCATTGCTCACCCACATACCCGAGACTACACCTTCTATTCACACCCCCACGCTAGATACAGTAGGCTGGACTATATCTGGGTGCAACATGTCCTTCTCCCTAATATTAGGTACACATCAATTGGAAACATTCTGTTATCCGATCATGCCCCAGTCCACTGTGGGATGAGCCTACCGGATAGTACTACAAAAACATTTAACTGGCGGCTTAACGAGTCTCTTCTTAACGACTCAGTTTGCCTGGCAGATTTACACCAGACACTTGAGCACTTCCTGAGCGACCACTCCACAGATCCTACTTCGCCGCAGCTTAAGTGGGAAGCGCTAAAATGTACGCTTCGTGGGGTTTTAATCCGGCATGGGGCAAGGTTAAAGAGGGAGGCAGCGGCGAAACTATCCTCTCTGCTGACAAAACTTACACAGCTGGAGACGGCTCATAAAAGCACCTTGGCAGAGACTGCCCTTCAGGAACTGATGCACACCAAGCATGAGATCCTCGGGCTACTAGAGAGAAAGAATGCGAGATACAGGCAGCTTTGCGCGGGTTCATACTATATCTGGGGGAACAGACCGAGCAGGTTACTAGCAAGAGCCCTGAGGGACAAGAGAGCCTCCCTATACGTCCCAGCTATTAAAACCAAACAAGGGAGAATCGTTCATCAAACATCGGACATACTGAATAGCTTCCATGATCACTATAAAGCCCTCTATAACCTGCCTCCGACTGTCTCTGCTCGAGGTAATACCCCTTCGCAGGATGACCTGGATGCATTTCTGACCTCGGCATCCCTTCCGGAAATTGACCCTATCAGACTAAGGGCGCTGGAGGATCCATTTACACAAAGTGAGTTAGTCGAGGCAATCTCAGCATTACCCTCGGGAAAAAGCCCAGGCCCAGATGGCTTTACAGCTAAATTCTATAAACTCCTAAAGGATAAACTGTCAGAGCCAATGCTGGCCTCTTTCAACACGGTGTCGCCTACACAGCCGTTCCCCCACCCCCCCGCCTTCCTGCAGTCTCATATCACCATGATCCTGAAACCCGGGAAGGACCCCTTGGCATGTACCAGTTATAGACCCATATCGCTGCTAAACGTAGACACTAAATTGTACGCAAAATTACTAGCGCTCAGATTAAACACTATCTTGCCGGACTTAATAAACACTGATCAGGTAGGGTTCGTGGTGGGAAGAGAGGCGCGAGACAACACTTTGAAGTCGTTCTCCCTTATCCACCATGTGCAGGGATCACACACCCCCGCAATGCTACTTTCGCTTGACGCGGAAAAAGCGTTCGACAGGGTAGATTGGCAATTTATGAGATCGGCCCTGTCGCACGTTGGTCTGGGCACAGAAATGCTCCAAAAAATATTTGCTCTATACAAATCGCCAAGGGCGCAGATTAAAATCAATGGGGCCCTGTCTGATCCGTTCTGTATTAACAATGGCACGAGGCAGGGATGTCCCCTTTCCCCGCTCCTCTATGTGGTCTCCATGGAATACCTCCTGCAGTCCATCAGGGGGTCAGGGGAGATTAAGGGTATCAAAGTGGGTACTGAGTATCATAAGTGCGCAGCATTTGCGGATGATCTGCTATTATATATCACGGAACCTGAGACCTCGCTGCGCCCCCTGATGGATCTCCTAAATCTCTATGGAAAGCTTAGCAATTTTAAGGTGAATTTCTCAAAGAGCACGGCGCTAAATATTACCTTGCACCCCCAAGTAGTAGCCTCTTTGGAGACCCAGTATCCCTTTCGATGGGTGGGTGAAGCGTTCACTTATTTAGGGGTTCAGATTGCAAGCAACTATAAGAGAACTTTTGACTTAAATCTGGCTCCCTTGCTGACACGTATTAAAGGGGATTTGGCTAGATGGGAGAAGAGAGACTTTTCGTGGATAGGAAGGATAAACATTGTCAAAATGAATATCCTGCCGCGCCTGCTATACTTATTCCAGACCGTACCGATTAGGTTACCCAACTCATTTTTCCAGGACCTGAATGGATGCATACGGTGCTTTGTGTGGGATAACAAGAGACCGAGGGTAGCAAGAGATGTCCTGACAAGGAAAAAGGGGGCTTAGCGCTACCAGACTTTAAATTATATTACCAGGCGGCTACTGCCACTAGAGTAGTAGACTGGTTCTACGCCACCACATCTAAAAAATGGGTTCAGATTGAGGAGCGGATATGCGGGAGGATGCTCTCCACCCTACCTTGGCTGAGCCACCTCATGCCAGGCTTTAAATTATCTGAGATGCCTTTAGTTACCCAGATTACGCTGCCTGTGTTCCGTCTCACGGGAAGACAATATGGGCTGTATTCATCGGGGGGTCCACTGATACCAATCGGGGGGATCCCGGGGATCCACATCTCCTCAAATTGCCTGCTATATAGCGATGGTGACAAACAGAAGCGGCTACGCATCCAAGATTTCGTGACCCGCTCGTCCTTTAAATCATACGTTGTGTGCTTGCCGCCACCTCGTCGGTCGCCAAATACTTGGCTGCAATTCCAACAGCTACAGCATTACTTTGTCACTAGCAAAGTTAGGCTAGAGTTAACTCGAAACTTAACTTGTTTTGAGCAGTTATGCTCTCAGAGTAAGCAGCCATTGCATCTGATCTCCGCTCTGTACAATATGATGATTGAGAAGCAATCCAATAGCCGCCCACTGTTCCAACTTAATTGGGAACAGGAACTAAACTGCACTATTACCGAGGAGGAATGGTTAAAAGCTTGTTTATTGTCTAATAAGGCCTCAGTCTCTTGTAGGATACAGGAAGTGCTCTACCTGTTCCAGCAGTAATGCGCCTAGAATTGCTGTAGCGCAGCTATAAATCTATAGCTTCATACGGTTTTAGTGCTCCCCGCCTCCCGCACGCCCCCGAAATCCGGTGCATTACAAAGTGCCGCAAACGGTATGTAAATTGTGTCGGATAATATATTGTCTAATATTTTAGCTTGAAAAGAGCTAAATTTAACCTGAAAGATCAGCATTTATATATTGGATATATGGCTTCACTCACGTGTGAGCATCTGCTGGAGTTTGTCTCACAAGTGTCTCGGAAGCCTTTAAGATCAACTTTCCATAAATCAACAGTACAAGCAAAACTAAGAAACTTTGTAATACATCTTTAAAGAGAAAAATACCTCCTTCCTATTTCACTAGCTCTTGTCTCCGCCAGGGCCGTTCCTAGGGGCGGCCTGGAGGATCACCCCTGACTCTGCGCGGCTGTTTTATAACAGTCGCGCAGAGCCAGCAGCTGCTGGTACAGGGAGGAGGCGGGACGGATCGTTCCCGTCCTGACTCCTCCCCTATATCAGCGTCACAGGGGGAGCACGGCTTTCACCACGCCCCTGCGACGCTGGGTCTCCTTGGTCAGTAGCTCTGCCACCGAGGAGATCCCTGGGAGCTGCGTGACAGTGTAAGCAGCGTGATGATGTCACGCTGCTTACACAGCTCAGCAGCTACGGACCAGGACGCGCGGACCGAGGTGAGTACTTTTTTTGTTATTTTATGATTACTTACAGGGGCATCACTGGCTACAAGGGGGGCAACACTGACTACAGGGGGCATCACTGACTACAGGGGGGCCTCACTGGCTACAGGGGGCCATCATTGGTTACAAGGGGGGCATCCATGGCTACAAGGGGGGCATCACTGGCTACAGCGGGGCATCACTGGCTACTGGGGGCATCACTGGCTACAAGGGAGGCATCACTGGCTACAGGGGGGCATCACAGGCTACAGGGGGCATCTACTGGCTACAAGGGGGCATCAACTGGCTATAAGGGGGCATCTACTGGCTACAAGGGGGGCATCTACTGGCTACAGGGGTCATCTACTGGCTACAGGGGACATCTACTGGCTACAGGGGACATCTACTGGCTACAGGGGGCATCACTGGCTACAAGGGGGGCATCACTGACTACAGGGGGCATCGCTGGCTACAAGGGGGCCATCACTGGCTACAGGGGGCATCGCTATCTACAGGGGGCATCACTGGCTACAGGGGGCATCTACTGGCTACAGAGGGGCATCACTGGCTACAGAGGGCATCACTGGCTACAAGGGGGCATCTATTGGCTACAAGGGGGCATCTACTGGCTACAGGGGCATCACCTGGCTATGGGGGCATCACTGGCTACGGGGGCTCACTGGCTATGGGGGCATCAACTGGCTACAGGGGGCCTCAACTGGCTACAGGGGCTACTACAGGGCTACACGGGACATATTACATGGCTACCATATGAGGTGCTATAGATGGGGAGTTTGTATAGAGAAGAATTGGTAGAGAAGTGCTGATAAATTGAGGAGTCTTAAGATATTTGTTTTGTAAATTTTACAGTGAAGAGTCGGAAGTAGTCGTCATGGCGTCTGGGACAGATGGAGAAGAAGAAGAGAAAGAACAACTCTTCAGAGACGTCTCTAGATATAACTTTACTGTAATTGTTTATATGTCTGCAGAGCCTGTGTACAGCGGGTATCCATCACTGTATGGTCACTGTATGCTGGTAATATTGGTTGTAGTATAATGGTTTATACTCAGTAATGGTCAGTTTGTATTATTCGGTCACTTTATGGTGGTGATATGTGGTCATGGTGTGGTGGTATTATTCGGTCAATGTGTGCTGGTGATATGTGGTCTTAGTGATCTTGGAATTCTGGTTGGTGTAGCAGTGTTATTTGGTAACTGTATAACTATTATTTAGTAGTTTTATATGTAGCACATTGTGGTAAAGCTTTTTGTATATTTTGGCTTTGGTTTATGGTGATGCAATGTGGTGTACTGTGGCGCCATATGTTACGGGGAGGGGGAGGGGGGGGCGAAATTTCTTCACCTCGCTCTGAGTGAAATTTAGCCTAGGAACGGTCCTTGTCTCCGCTCTCCCCCAACACAACTTTTTTTTTTATATCTGCACTCAGTCATAAATTACTAACAGTATCCAGATTGCAGAGGAGATAAGGTTCCAACTTCACTGAGAGCTCATGTTACAACTGCCCATAGATGTCTATGAAGGGAGATAGGGTAAGTAAGTGAAAGTGGGGGACACTCAAACAAAATCAGCAGCATGAAGGACATTAGACAGCAGTACAGAGCAGAATAGCTATGAGAAAGGCCGGACGGGCCCCCGGGGGGGATCCCCCGGGTTGGGCCCCCCAGCCCTGGGGCCCCCGAGGTATTTGCCGTCCGTTTCCCCCGGGGCCCGTCCGCGTTTTCCGGGTCCCTGTGCGCCCGGGACCGCTCCCGAGCGCCCCGGGGCCCGGGCCCGGGTAGTTTGGGGACAAATGTCCCCCGATTTTCCCCGGGGCCCCTGCCTTTTGCCCCGGGCGGAGCACAGCGCCACTACGTTGCCCCGCGATGTCCCGGTCAGGTTTAAGCTTTTGGGCCCCTTCAGCCTCCCCGGGTCCCCCAGCCCCCCCTTGTTTGACGTAGGCGGCGCGGTGACGTCACCTCACCGCGCCGCCTATCAGGGGGCAGTAGGGAACCTCGGAGGGGCCGGAGCAGGGCCCAACCCCAGGTAAGTGGCTGTTTTTTTTTTTTTTTTTTTTTTTTTTTTTTAAAAAAAACCGGGGCTACAAGGTGGGTCCCGGGCTACAAGGGGGGGGGGCCCGGTTACAAGGGGGGGCCCTGACTACGAGGGGGGGCCCTGACTACAGAGGTCCCGGGCTAAAAAGGGGGGCCCCCGGGGCTACAAAGGGTGGTCCCGCAAAAAGGGGGTCCCTGGCTCCCAACAGGGGGGGCCCAGACAACCAACAGGGGGCCCCTAACTACGGGGGGGTCCCGGCTACCAAAAAGGGGGCCCCCGGCAACAAAGGGGGGTCCCGGGCTAAAAAGGGGGGGCCCCCAGCAACAAAAGGGCCAGGGCTGAAAAGGGGGGCCCCTAAACTGCAAAGGGGCCCTGACTACCATGGTTTTCCCCTGACAAACCTTTACGGGGGGCCCCTGACTACAAGGGGGCCCCAAGCACCAAAAAGGGGGGCCCCCGGCAACCAAAAAGGGGGGCCCTGGCTAAAGGGGGGCCCGGGAAATACAAAAGGGAGCCCTGACTAAAAGGGGGACCCCTAAACTAAAAGGGGGGCCCAAAGGCTCCCCTAAAAAAGGGGGCCTGGCTACCAAAGGGAAACCCCGGGCACAAGGGGCCCCTGACTCCCAAGGGGGGCCCATGGCTACCAAAAAGGGGGGCCCCGGGCTACCTAATAGGTGCCCGGCAACAAGGGGGCCCCTACTAAAAGGGGGCCCTGGGCAACCAAAAGGGGGGGCCCGGCTAAAAGGGAGGGGGGGGGACAACCAAGGGGGGCCCTCTAAAAAAGGGGGCCCCGGTTTCCCAAAGGGGGCCCCCTAAAATTAAAAAAGGGGGCCCCTGAATACAAGGGGCCCCCTGCCTACCTACAGGGGGCCCCTTTACTACAAAGGGGCCCTGGCAACAAAGGGGGGCCCCTGGCTACCAAAAAGGGGGGCCCTGGCAAACCCTAAAAGGGGCCCTGACTCCCCTACAGGGGGGGGCCCTTTACTAAAAAGGGGGCCCTGGCACCTAAATACAAAAGGGGGCCCTGCTACCTACACAGAAACCCAAAGGGGGGGCCCATGACTTCCCCCCACACAACAAAAGGGGGCCCCCAAACTACCTGTATACTCCCAAAAGGAGACCCCAAACCCCCTAAAAACTCCCTTTAAAGGGAAAGGCCTTAACTGCCTGAATACTACTTCATGGGAACCCCAACTGCCTGTATACTCCCCTAAAGGGGGTCCCTAACCTTGCAGCCTAAAAAAAGGGGGGACCCAACTACCTACAGCTTACCTAACGGGAGAAACCACCTACCTACAAAACGGGGGCCTTTGCCTATTGCCTACCTACCTAGGTCCCTCCCCCTACCTGGTAATAAAATTGAAGGACAGCACCCCAAATGTTGTAGCATAATCTTCGGGGGGTTTAGCCCCTTTCCCCCAAACCCCCCAAACCCCCTTTAAAGGATACAAAGGCCTCTAAGTTATGGCTTGTACCTGCTCCCCCCCCGGGGAAGTTTGTACAGAGGTGGGAAAAAGAAAAGGGGTTTGCGGGAAAATGAAAAAAAAAATTTTCAAAAAAATATTTGTTGTAAATTTCGGGCGGGGATGACTTTTCCCCGGGACAAGCATAAAGGCGGTGTGGAACATACAGAAAAAAAGGGGGAAAAAAACGGATCATAAAGAAGAGAAAAACCCTCAAAAATTTATGACACTCCGGTGGGGGCCCCCAAAATTTCGGGGGTTTTTTTTTCTTTTTTACTGGATCGGGGCCTGTTTTCCCACAGTAATGTTATGTGACCTAACGGGGTTCTGCCCTTTTGTGGTCTCTATATGGGGGTTTTAAGGTTTTAAAACCTGAGCTGCGTCGACCTCAAAGTGGTCTCAAAACAGTGGTGTTGTGGGTTTAATCCCTGACGGTTCTGACCCTTTTGTGGTTTAAAAAGGCAGGGGTTGTGGGTTATCCCTAGCGGGTGTCTAAAACCACTTTTTTGGCCTCTAAAAGGGCAGTGTTGTGGGGTTTAAACCTGATTTTGGGGTTTGACCTCTATTTTGGTCTCTATATGGAAGTTGTTTTTAAACCCTTTGAGCAGGTGTCTGACCCCCAGGGCCGCCAAAGGGGCAGTAAAAACCCTGTTAACTGCCGTCCCCGTCCCGGGGGCCATCTGTGAAGCCGGGGGGGGCCCCCGCCGCCCCCGCCAAACCAAAACTCCACCCCCCCCGGTTTTTTTTCACAGAGGTTTCTCTCAAAATTTTGAAAAGGGCCCGGCCGTGCGACCGCAAACTTTTTAAGATAAAACATTGGGCAGGGGGGTTTGGGGCGCCCCCTCCCCCCTGCCGTACTTTCGCTCAGCAGGGGCGCGGGGGAAGTGACGTCATCGCGCCCCTCCGACTTCCCCCCCTTTGGGCCCCCAACCAAAAACGGGAAAGGCCCTTGGGGCGAGGGGGGCCGGAGACCCGGGGGGAAGCGCCGGGGGCCAGGTAAGTATTTAAAAACTTTTGGGGCCTGGGGGCGGGCCGGGGGCCCCCAAAACCTTTAATGGAGGAGGCCCTTTTAACGGTTGGGGGGAAGCCCTAATCCTATGGAGGGGCCCAATTTAATTGGGAGGGAGCCCTAATCCTAGGGGAGGGGGCCCTAATCCTATGGGAAGGGGCCCTAATTTTAATGGCGGGGCCCTTATACTGTGGGGGGGGCCCCTAAAAATTTGTGGAGGGGGGGCCCTAAAAAACTAAAAGGGGGGCCCTAAACTAGGGGGGGTCGGCAAATTCCCTGACTACAGGGGCCCCCTAAAACTACGGGATTTGGACAAATTCGCCTACAGCCCCCCCTTAAACTACGGGGGAGGGGTCTTTTGACCCCAGAGGCCCCTAAACAAACGGGGGAGTATTTCTCCCCAAAAAGGGGGCCACAATTCAACCTAAAAGGGGCCCAAAGCAAAACCTACACGGGGCCCCCTAACATCTACGTCCCCCAACTCCCTACTACCGCCCAGGGCCCCTTTTTTAACCTACAGCTGACTGGGGGCCCTGAATCTCCCCTGCTTACATACGGGGGGGGCCCAAAATTTAAACCCGGAGAAATTTTTGGCCATTGTGGATGGGGAGTTTGTAAAATGGGGAGGAGGCATTTCATTTTGGGGGAAAAAAATAAATAAATTAGGTGCCCCGGGGGGTTTTGTGTTGAAAATTCTTGCAGGGACGAGGGGTGAAGGGGGAAGTCATCATGGGGGTTTGGACCGAAAGAGAATAAGGGGGAAAGCGAAAGACCCCAGAAAAAAGACGTACCTTGAGGCCCTAAATGTAAAAAAAAAACTAAAAGGCATAGCACCTTTGTACCTGGAAATCTCCCATTTTTTAAAAAGGCAGGGCTGGGGGGTCGGCAAGCCGAACCCCGACCCCCCTCCCAATTTCCCCAAACCTCCGACTCCTGACCCCCCTTTCCCTGGCGAAAAGTTTAAGTGATAATTTTAAAACTTGTTTTAAAATGGTAACATCAGGCTGTTTTTTCCCCTTTAATGATACAATAAAAAAACCCTATTTAAAAGAACAGACACTGCCCCAAAAAAAGGGTAACAATTTTTTGATCCTTTTGGAACACTTTTTGGGTAAAATTTTAAAGAAAAAGCTGTTTTTTGTACCCAAAACCAGCCCTGCACCAACTTTGGGAAGGGTGAAAGAGACCTGGGATAGTTTTTGGGGTCAAGAAATGTTAAATTTTGATTCAAAAGCCCAAAAAAATTCGGGCCCAGTTTTGAAAACCAAAGGTGGTTTTCCCAAATATTTAACAAAATAAAAAAAAATTTAAAAAACTTTGATTTTTAGGAGAAAAACTATAACTAAGCAAATTTTTTTTGGGAGAAATAGAATTGGCCCCCCAAATCAAACCGCAAACATAACCTAAACACCCAAACTCTTTAATTTCCAGGCAAAAAAAGGGGCCCCCCTTAAAACAAACTTTGGGAAAAGGGGGTGACCACAGGGTAACATCCCCTAAAAAAAAGTCAGGGAAAAAAAAATTTTTCCGAAAGCCAAAATTAAGGCCCTAAATAAAGGGTTTGTCCCTTTTTCTACTTTTTTTTAAAAGCATTTTAAAAATTTTTTGGGGCGAAATCTTTTTTCCCCTTTGGAGGGGGGGTTTTTCCCCTCCCCTTTTTTTTTTTTTGGGGAAAAAGCCCCCTTTTTGCCTGCTTTCCCCCCAAGGGTCATAAATTTAAACACTCCCCCCATGGGGTTTAAGGGCTAAAAATTTTGGGAGCAGTAGACTGGGCCGGACTCAATCCCTCGGCCCCCTTTTAAACGAACAAACTCAACCAACTTATTATATTTTAAAGGGGTGGGGAGCCCCGGTCCCCCTTTTAAAATTACCCCCCCCCTTCCTAACCCTCCTTCCTTTTTCTCCCAAAAAAAAAGGCCCCCCCGCCCACCCCCCAACCCCCTGTTTCCCAAAACACCCGAACTAAAAAGGGGTCCACAAAAAAGGGGTGAAATAGGGGTTTTTAATTTAAGGGTTTTAAAAAAAATCACTAAAAAAGATGGGAAAAATTAAAATTCAGTTTTTTGTTAGGTAAAAGAAAATGGGTGATGATTTGGGGAAATTTATTGGGTTTTTTTTGTATTTTTTTTGGGGTGATTTTTGGTCTTGGTAATACTGGTTTAGTCAAAAACACTATGGTGGTGCTAGTCAGCATTTTGTTGTGATAGGTGACGGTTTTTAATTTAAAATTTTTTTTTAAAAATTTTTTTTCCCCTTGGGAAATTTTTGGGCCCCGGGGTATACTATTTGGTCTTTTAAAATTTTTTCTTTTTTTGGGGGGGCCGATGATTGGGGTGCCCGGGGAATGAAAGTTTTTGGGGGGGAAAGGGGGGGGGAAATTTGGGGGCGGGGCCCGGGGATGGGGGCGACCCCCGGGAAAATTGGCGGGGGGGGGGGGCAATCTCCTTTTTGTTTTGGGGGCCCCCAAAAATTTTTCTGAGGGGGCCCCCTTTTGCTGACCACTATTTTGGTTGTCTTTTAAAAGGGGGTTTTTGGGTTATACCTGAGCTGGGGGTCTGACCCCCTTTTGGGCCCTCTATTTTGGCATTTTTTGAAATTTATACCTGAGCGGGGGTTTCTGGACCAAAAAATGGTTCCTATAGGGCGGGGGTTGAAAAGGTTTAATCTGCTCCGGGATAATGAAAGTGTACTTTTTCCCCCTAAATTTGCCCCTTGGATAGGATTTACCCCTTATATTTTCCCTTTCTGGGGGTTTAAAAATTTTTAGAAGGGGTTTTTAAGGGGGGCGTGCCCCAAGGGAAACATGGGGGTGATTTTGTAGGGGGGTGTTTGGGGGGGGGATTTTGGGTAAAAGGGGTGGAGAGGGAAAATTGAATGTGGGGGGGGGGGGGAAAAAAGGAAATGGGGTTGGGGGGGAAAATTGGTTGGGTGGGGGGGGAAAATTTTAAAAATTTTGGGTGGGGGGGAAATTGTATTTTGGACAAATTAAAGGGATATTGTATGGGCCCTTTGGGAGGGGGAAAATTGAAATTGGGGGAGGGGGAATTTTTATGTGGGGAGGGGAAAATTGATGGTTTTGGAGGGGGAATTGGATGGAGCTACTTTAGCCCTTTTTTCCTTTTTATTTTGTAAGACGACAATTTTTGAGAAAACAGATATGTGACTCACTTCGTATTGTATACACAAATTCAGCCCTTAATTTGAACACGTTTTAAATTGGTAAAAGGGGTGCATATATGCCCCAAAGGGGCCCGGTTAAAATTTTAAAGAAACATAGGGACGGACCCCCAAAAAAACTTCCCCCTGTGGGCCCCGACCCCCAAAGTCCGACACTGGCAAGACCCCAACACTGAGGTGAGATAAAACCCCTAAACAAACACAGCCCATCATCATTTTATGTCTCGTTTCTTTCTTTTTTCTCCGAAATTTACTTTGGGAAAGAACCCTGACCCTCGGGAAAGATACAGGCACCCCCCGGGGGTTTACAAGGGGGATAGGGACTGGGGTTTGTTGTTAATTTTAAAATTTTGTTTTAAAGGGGAACAGGTATATTTATTAAATGTAACTCATCTCAAAAGGTTATTTTTTTTTAGTTTCCAATAGTGCAGGGAAGGGTTTTTACATTTGGTTCGCTGTCTGTGTCCCTGTTAAGAAGATTTCACCTCATTTTCACCTCATGTGCTGCTGTGGCATGCTGGCACTTGTCGTTCCATAGCTACTTTCTGCTGTGGAACATGGAACTGCAAGTGCCAGCATTCCCCATAAGTCTCCGTATGTAACTAGGGGAAGATGTAAGTCGGAACAGTGTAAGTTGGGGACTCATAAGACACAAAAGGTGGATTTCTGGGTCACCGTCAGAATTTGGTGTGACCCATTTCAGGGAGCAACCCCTGACGTAAGTCCCGGAGGTGACAACTGACTTGGAGCCTTGCAGGGTACCAGTATGTGAAGCAGAGGTGTAGTTGGAAACAGGCAAACGGTCAGGGCTGGCAGCGTTCAAGTGAAGTGTGATTCAGTTGGAAAGTCAGGACAGGTGGCAGGGTCAGAAACGTAGCAGAGAGTTGGTAACAGGCGATTCATTGGAACAAAATGCACAGAAATGGCTGACTCGTATGGGTCGTTCACCAATAATTGGGCAAGATGTGTTGGGAGAAGTGTCCTAAAAAAAAACATGGTCAGATATGGTTGGTTGAATAGTTGATGCGTGTTGCCCCTTTAAATTAGGAGGAGCCATTGGCTGTAATTCATCTAACAGACTCAACTTTACTACATATATTGAGATACAGTTTAAGCATTACTACTTACAGCTATGTCATATCTAATAGTGATAAAGCAGAGCTGAGTGTGTGTTCTGTCAAATGTTGTAGTAATAATATATCAGTGTTGCACATGTCATCTAGAGTAGAGACCAGTGTATGAGATGTCGATGTCCTGATTTCTAGCAAGTAACATGCTGTACTATGGATGGTCTAATTTAGGGTGTGCACACAGCGTGTTGGCTCTGTCGGAGGTATCCGTGGAGATACTGTGAATGAAGGTGCCCCAATAGATACTGAGGTATTTGACCCTGCTCATTAAAACAACAAAGTAAATGCAGTCTCTTTTGGATTACAATTGCTCAATTTCCTGATGATATACACCGTCTGTACAAAATACACAACCGTACTCTATCATGCTTTTGTGTCCAGCAAATAAAGCGCACCTTTTCTCTCAATATCTAGTTGGATTGCATTGATGGAGAGCAAAGTGCAGTGTGAACACACCCTTGCTGAGACACAAGAACATGACATGGGCTCCCAGCTCCTAGAGCTCTTACATGAGTCACAGTCAAAAAATCAGTAGCTGACACTGCTCCCTGCAAGAACACCAGAGCCACTGCCTGCCAGAGAGAGAGCTGTAATATGAGCCTGGTATCATGAGGAGCAGGGTCTATAGTCTCTGAGTGATAATGATTCCAGGAGACAGAACTGGCTACAATGGGGGGTCTACCTGGCAACAATGGAGGCACTACCTGGCTAACAATGGGGGCACTACCTGGCTAAAAGATGGGGGCACTACCTGGCTAACAATGGGGGCACTACCTGGCTAACAATGGGGCACTACCTGGCTAACGATGGGGGCACTACCTGGCTACAGAGGGGGCACTACCTGGCAAACTGGGGGCATCTACCTGGCAACAGAGGGGGCACTACCTGGAAAGCAATGGGAGCATCTACCTGCCCAACAGAGGGAGCACTACCCGGCCAACATTGGGGGCACTACCTGGCAAACAATGGGGGGCATCTACCTGGCTAACAAAGGGGGGCATCTACCTGGCTACAAATTTGGCTCTACCTGGCTACAGAGAGGGCATCTACCTGCCTGTAAGGGGCACTACCTGGTTATGGGGGGCTACTACCTGGCTATAAGGGCATCTACCTGGCTTTCTTCCAAAGCCATTATGCAGTTAGGTGGAGTAGGTGTGGCTTTTTGAAGGGGCGTGGTATACCGTCAAGATGGGCGTGGCCATGCACATTTTTTCCACCCACTAATTTCTCCTGCTTTTTCATTTTCAAAAGTTGGCAACTATGCAATTGTGTCATGTTATTGTACCCTCAGCCTCCATTCCTGACCTGTGCCAATTGAAATGGTAAACTTGACTATCAGCAGCCACCAAATGGCCGGCAGAGAAGCCTGGCAGTTGTATGTAATGATTACATGTGGCTCCTATGCTTGCATATCATACTAAGACTCTGTTCACATGTTGTTTTTGTTAGGTTTTACAACTGCATCAAAAACACATGCATGTTTATTAAATAAACCCACATTTCACCTCTGCAACCCCAGCTGGATTAAATAAAACACATGCAGTAATGCAAGTGTGAAACCCGTCGTAGGGCGTATTCACACAATGCAGTTCTGTTGTGGTTAAAAACAACATCAAAACCGCACTTGGATAAAACCCATGCATTTTTTTCCAGTGATTTTATCTCCTTTTAGGATACATGCACACAACAAAATGTACTCGTTGGATGTAGGCGTTGAAAACTGCATTGGAGTATGTCATATGGTGTTGCTTGTTTTTACGGATTTAAGGTCCTTTTTTTTTCTTGTGGTTTACAGTCGGAAATGAGTCCCATTCATTTCCCATAAATATGTTTGGGATGCGTTTTACACACTGTTTTTAGCCATCCCCATAGATATCAATAGTAAATTTCCACGTGTTTTCCAACCAAAGAGTGAACATATTTTTTAACTGTGAAAAACTAGAATGTGTATTTCCTATTGATGTCAATATGGACATAGCCAAGTTTCTCTGATTACCGATCACATCTCAACACCTCTTACTGATCTCACTTACCTCTGATTGTTCTACGCTTCTATTAGTCAGTCAGTTCTGACCATTGTGAGTCACCTTCTGCAGAGTCTTATCTCTAGCAATGGAGTTCTTGTACTCTTGTATCTAAATGAAAAGCTTTTAATCTTTAGAGCTGTACAACAAACTTTACTTATACATGTAGTCCCCCCAAGGTACTTGACCACTATGGAGCGCCATCGCTGGTACACCCTTATTTATATAATGCAGAAGGTGGCAGGAAGTAATAGAAGTGCTTCAATATCAGCTTTGGAAGCCTCTTTACGCTTCCATGGTAACTGACTGGCTTCCAGTGATTTAATTGTGTGGTAGATGGGGTTGAACAAATGGGGGAACAGTTCCTCAATCATCTAGTAGTTACACAGTACGAATATGAGCTGGCTACAATCCCTACTGATGGCAGCAGGTGTCAACTGTAATTATGGAGCAAATTCACCATGTGAGGCATGATGATGTAACTTTATATCACATGTCGGTAGGGGGTTAAAGGTAAAACATGAAAATACTTCTAACTCTACCCACAAACAGTGATTGACAGTTTGCTCTGTACACACACTGATACAGGGAAAAATGTCAATTACTGTATGTGGGTGGTGCCAGCAGGACTTTCAATGTCTCTTAAAGAGGTGTTCCAACATGAGCCTGTTAGTCCTTCGGGGCATGATATAGAATAGAAGAAAAGTTAGTGGCTGCAACAATCATATGAAGAATGAACAGGAAAGTTTACTGCCGGGAGGGCCGCAGCAATGGAACAATAGTGTCTACGTGTAACGACTCGTGCTGCGGTCCGACTCCCAGGCCGCAAGCACGTCCGTTACTCTGCTGCTGGTTGTTCCCATGCTGCGCCCAGGGCTGCTGGTTGCTCACCTGCTCCTGTCCTGCTTCCTCCTCATCTCCTCATTCCTCCCCACTAAGGGCGCGCGCACGTCAGTTCCCTAGATCTAAAGGGCCAGCGCGCAACAGGTAATTGTGCTCCTCCAATCCCATTCTTGCAGGAGCCTTTTAAGGATGCCATTTCCTGCTCTCTGCGCCCAGTTGTTGGTGTCCAATCCTAGTGTTTGCAGCTTGTATACATCTTCCTACCTCCTCTACCATTGCCTGCATCCGTTGTTACCTGTCCACGTTTATCTGCTGACATTGTTCGAGCCGTGCCCGCCAGTCCTCCTGTGGTGCCTCTCCGTGCCCTGGCCTGTTCCGTGCCTACTACTTCGGCTGCCACCGCTGGGGCATGCGTCGAGGGTAGTGACCTGGGGGTTACCCTGCAGCTAAGTCCTTCCCTCTTTGCCAAGGGGCCCCTTAGACTCCGCTCTTCGGCGTAGGCTACGCCAACTCCCTGCGGTGACCAGTGGATCCACTATCCTCTCCACAGACCATCGTGACACTACGGTAAGTATCTTTCTTTTCAATATCAGGTCCCGATGGACTAACCAGCATTTACTATTGTTTGAACATCCCTTTAATGAGTCCTACCAGTATTTTCTCTGCTTTTTATTCAGAAATAGTGCTCCATATAAACCTATATACAGTATCACAGAGCTCAGCTTCTCTATCAATTCCTTCACTTTAAAGCCCTCCTCACTTAGCACTCCCTGTTCTTAGTTTATTAGTATTAGGCCATGTTCACACGGCTTATTTCGCAACGGATTTGCAGCCGTATTTATGGCCGCAAATCCGTTGTGAAATCAGTTACAAACAAGTAACTGGCCGTTCTACATTGATTTTAATGAGAAATACGTGTCGTCGTTCAGACACAACTTATTTCCGTTCCGGAATGCGGCTGCGGATTGTGGCCGCAATCCAGCCGCAAAAACAATGTGCATGTCAATTATTTCCGGACGGATTCACCACCTATAATGAATGAGGATGGTGAATCCGTCGGAAAATCAGTTCCAAATACGTGCCACACTTAGTGGCACTTATTTTAAACTGATTTGCACCTGATTTCGGAACGTATTTACGATCGGCAATCCGACGTAAATACGTTCTGTTCTGAAATAAGCCGTGTGAACATTGCCTTATTGTCATTATTATTAATAATTTTATTTTTTATTTTAGAGCGCAATCAATTCCAGGGCGCTATACAAGCCAAGGGGTTCAGGTACAGAATATAAGACAAATATAATATAGGACAAACACAATAACATTAAGTAACACACTGATACAGAAGGAGAGAGGACCCTGCCCGTGAGAGCTTACAATCTACAATGGAGAAGGGGGAGACAGAAGGTGAGGGATGGAGAGGTCTATATTAGGATGTAATGGAAGAAGGATTATTGTAAGTTGAAGAGATGGGTTTTCAGGTTGCTCTTGAAACTAGTATAGGTGGCAGAGAGTCTGATGTGTTGGACAGTGAGTTCCAGAGAACGGGGGGCACGTGACAAGTCTTGAAGATGGTTGTTTGAGGAGTTGGTAAGAGGAGAACAGAGGACAAGGTCCTATGGAGAGTGGAGATTGAGTGAGGGGAAGTATCTGGAGATCAAGGCTAAGAGGTATGGCGGAACAGGTTATTTAGAGCCTTATATATCATTGTTATCAGCTTGAACTGAATTCACTGGGTGGAGGGATTAGCAGAGGGGAGAAGTAGGATAGTAGTGAGTAGAGTTGGATTAGCCAGCTAGCAGAGTTGAGGATGAATTGAAGATGAGTAAGAGTTCTAGATGAGAGGCCATAGAAAAGAGTGTTGCAGTAATCCAGATGATGAGATGATGAGGGCATGAACCAGCAGTTTATAATGCTTATCTAAAGTATAAGTTTATATTCCATGAATGTTTAGGTATGTGGTTATTATAAAAGAGGCTCATGTGGTTATTATTTTCATAAGTCATACATGTCAAGTGCAATTTTTTTTTTTTCTGTATGGTTGGAATGTTATGGGCTAAATGTCTCTATAACCCATTCAGTTGTGTCTTTAGAAAATGTCATGTATTCTCCAGACAGCATGTTATAGAGAAGGAAGAGCTGAGCTGAGATTGATATATAGTTTTGTGGAGAAAGATGAAATGAAACATGAAGCTTATTCATTTAATTTACTGCTTATACTGGGTTAAGGAGTCCAGTAGGCAGTGTTATCAGTGATTGACAGCCTTCCTTGTATGAGTTTGCATGCAGATATACCGGTTAGTCACTAATAACACTACCCACTGGTTTCCTTAACCAGAAAAAGCATTAAGTTAAGTGAATGTTCAATGAAAGGTTCCCTTAAAACATAGTTGCCAACCCTCCCATTTTGGGCGGGAGGTTCCCGCTAATGGGGGTCACCTCCCGCCTCCCCGGCAGGGGAAGCGACCACCCTGCCGCCAGCAGGCAGCGAGGGTTCTTTAAATGAATACGGCAAGGGCGTAGCGTTAGAATGCAGCTCCGGCGCCACCTGGGCCATTCCTACAGGCGGTCCAGGCGGGCGCCGCTCACCAGAGGGGACGGCCGCCCGCCTGCCTCACCCGCCCGGCGACTCTCACTGACTCAATGTGGCCGCGGCCGCACAGTGTCAGTCAGCAGCTGCATGCTCCGTGCAGCTGCTCGTACAGGGAGGAGGCAGAAGGGATCGTTCCCCTCCTGCCTTCTCACCTGTATGTACAGCGCCCGGAGTGCACTGTAAATACAGATCAGTGTCGCAGGGGTTGTGACGCACGGATGTGTTCACTCTCCCTGCGACGCTGAGTCTCCTCGGTTGGCAGCCTCTGCCAGCCCAGGAGATCTCCGGAGCTGCAGGGAACCAGGTGAGGTAAGTAGATTTATTATGTTATTTTTATTAGCTATAGGGGCACTACCTGGATAAAGGGGGCATCTTCCTGGCTAATTAGGGCATCTACCTGGCTATTGGGGGCATCTGCCTGGCTATTGGGGACATCTACCTGGCTAATGGGGGCACTACCTGGCTTTTGGGGGAACTACCTGGCTGTAATCAGCATCTGCCTGGCTATTGGGGGCATCTATCTGGCTATTGGGGGTACTACCTTGGTAAAGGGGGCACTACCTGGCTAATGGAGGCACTATCTGGCTGTAAGGGGCACTATCTGGCTATTGGGGACAGCTACCTGGCTACAGGAGGCTATTACTTGACTACAGGGGGCTACTACCTGGCTACAGGGTTCAAAGAGGGCACTGAGATACCTACCTATTGGGGCACAGTTTGGCGGTATCTCCCAGCTGTCCTGGATGCTGAATAGACTATCCAACAGTCCAGGGAAGCTGGGTGATGCCAAAACCCTAATATAGCTTTCTTCCAGAGCCATTAAAGAGTTAGGTGGAGTGGGTGTGGCTTTTTGAAGGGGCCGTGGCTCATAAACAAGATGGGCGTGGTCATGCAAACTTTTGCCGCGTAGCGCGCCACCCCTTACAATCTCCTGCTTTTTTACTTTCAAAAGTTGGCATGTATGCCTTAAAAGGCTTTTACATCAGTCCCATCAAGTCCCCTCTCCCATCTTGTACAGTGCAGCAGAAACATTTATTGTGGTACTGTTATGGGCCGTTCACACGGCTTATTCTGTGACTGATTCCAGCCGTACTGCGCGCCGTATTTGCGCTGCAGTAGGGCTGGAATCCGTCCCAGTCATCTCCGAGAACTGTGGATTCCGTCTCTTCTCCCCACTCGGCGAATACGCCGAGGGGGGAGAGAGTGACATGCACATTATTTATGGCGTGTACACGCCGTGAATAATGAGTGTCTATGGTGCCGGCGAACAATAAGCCGTGTGAACATTGCCTTAGAGTAGAAGTTATACACTGTGTTCCAAATTATTACGCAAATAATATTTTCTCTTATTTTCCAAAATTACCTATATGAATTGCAGTCATTCTAGTTTTCCAGTCATCAACTGTTAGAGTATAATTGAAAGGTTTTTGAACAAACTGCCTATGATAACAGTTTATGTTATAAAAAAAAAAAAAACCTCAAAATGCATGTTCTTAATTATTATGCACAGCAGTTTTCAACCTTTTCATTTTTATAACGAACAAAAAAATGGTCATTTGTGAAATTATAAGCATTAGCAGGTTATTACAAAATGAAATCAAACAGTTTTCAAGTCAAAACTTTATTCTAAGTGATGTTACATGTGCACATAGGACCCCTTGTTCGAAATGAGCTTCTGAAATCTCTCGTCCATTGGATTTGTCAGGTTTTGGATGGTTTCTGCTTTAAGGGCGACATGTATGAATTCGAATGCGTACTTTTGTTTTACTTGGCGCCGACACTCCAGTTCTAAATAGATATAGAAGAGTGTAGAATACGACAGTATGAAGATTTTTGGCGCATTACATAGAGCTTAATGCGCCAAACTTTATATGGGCATAGAGCTTAATGCGCCAAACTTGGCGCATTAAGCTCTATGTAATGCGCCAAAAATCTGTCGTATTCTACACTCTCATAATCCGAGCATTGAAACATTAAGAGAGTGACATGTATCAATTCAAATAAATACTTTTTTTTTACTTGGCGCTGACACCACAGTTCTAAATAGATATAGAAGAGTGTAGAATACAACAGATTTTTGGCGCATTACATAGAGCTTAGTGCGCCAAGTTTGGCGCATTAAGCTCTATACCCATACAAAGTTTGGCGCATTAAGTTCTATGTAATGCGCCAAAAATCTGTCGTATTCTACACTCTTCTATATCTATTTAGAACTGTGGTGTCGGCGCCAAGTAAAAAAAAATGTACGCATTCGAATTCAAACATTCACCCTTATTGTTTTGCATGAGGACAGAATACCCTCCGCTCCCCTGTTGCTTAGATGTGAACTGCCTCCCACCATCATAGACACTCCTTTTGATGATGCTCCAGAGGTTCTCAATGGGGTTGAGGTCAGGGGAGCATGGCGGCCACACCATAAGTTTGTCCCCTTTTATGCCCATAGCAGCCAAAGATGCAGATGTGTTATTTGCAGCATGAGACAGTGCATTATCATGCATGAAAATGATCTTGCTGCGGAATGCACGATTCTTCTTCTTGAACCATGGCAGGAAGTGCTGTTTGAGAAACTCCACATACATTATGGAGTTCATCTTTACACCTTCAGGGATCCTAAAGGGGCCGACAATTTCTCTCGCCATAATTCCAGCCCAAAACATTACTCCACCTCCTCCTTGTTGGCGCCGTAGCCGTGTTTGCATGGGGTGTCCATCAAGCAGCCATCCTCCACTCCCTCCATCTGGACCATCGAGCGTTGCACGGCACTCATCGGTGAACAAAACAGTTTTGAAGTCAGTCTTCATGTATTGTTTGGCCCACTGGAGCCATTTCTGCCTGTGTGCAGTGGATAGAGGAGGTCAACAGGATGGCTTACGCACAGCTGCAAACCTCTGAAGGACCCTATATCTTGTTGTTTGGGGGACGTTGGATGCACCAGCAGCTTCAAAAACTTGTCTGCTACTATGTCAAGGCATTTTTGCAGCTACTCTTTTAACATGACGTAATTGCCTGTTGGAAAGAGTCCTCAAGTTTCCCATATCAGCACACACACGTGTGTGCTGTGAATCAGCTACATACTTCTTGATTGTGCGTTGATCATGATGTTGATTGTAGTCATGCCTTGACCTAAACACTCCACAATTTGTTGCTTCTCAGCAACCGACACATCCTTTTTCTTTCCCATTTTGGCTGAAAATGTAGGCTGCTTAATAATGTGGGACAGCCTTCTTAAGTAGTCTTGCCTTTAATAGGACACACCTGCCAAACTAATTAGCACAGGTGTCTGCAAATGCTTTCAGTGATATAAAGAGCCCTGACACACATCACCATCAATGAGTTTAACTGACAAACAAAAAAATTCTTACCTTATCACTCCTAAACACTTTTTGCATAATAATTTGGAACACAGTGTACTTACTACTCCAAAAGGGTCACTACTTCGGGTATTGCCAGCTGGCTACCATGGGAGAGCAAGGATGACTCACATAGATCAAGAATCAAAATCGCTCTGAGGGGTGACCCCTTATTTTATAGACAATGAGGTACATTTAATAACCCCAACCTATAGTTCATAAACTTCTCAGAATTTAAATATTGGTGTAAATAATTATTGCTATACATTAATATTCATACTTCTTTCTGAAGAGAATGCAGTATTAATTAGGTTTCAAAGAAATGCATAAATCTGTCTTTATATCATAAAATTTAACCACATCTCTAGTAAAGATGGGTGCCCAATTTTTGTGAAGAATGAACTGCTCAGTTATAGTGAACATGTAGCATATAGTTGGCACAGATGTGTATTATTTTAAAACAGTGAATATAAGAAAAAAAAATTCAACTATTTTCAAAACTAGCTTTAGAAATGCAAGGCTACAGAATGCTGAGAACAAGATATACTTCTTCAATCTCAAAATATCTTAAAGAACACAGTTAAATAGAATGAAGAACATACAAGATGGGATGGGAGGGACTGTGTCTGTGCAGCCATCTTACTGCAGGTGAACTCACCTGGCAGTGCCCACATCTAGGTGTGGTAATTGGTTGCAAGCATTGCAGTAAAACAGCGCAAGTGTACCCTACAACAGTATGGGCCACATGTATGAAAACTGCCTAGGTCTAAAACTCATTTTGTTACCCCTTAGCAACCAACCAGAGCGCCCCTCTCATTTTACCAGAGCACTACATGAAATGAAAGGGGCGCTCTGATTGGTTGCTATGGGCAACAAAGTGAGTTTTAGTCCAAGACAGTTTTCATACATGTGGCCCTTTATGTCAAATTCCACTCAGGGGAGTAAAATGGGTTTTATTAAGGTGGATGGAGGATTAAAAAATCATAAACACAAGCAAAGACCCAATGAAAAGATTAGTTGCAGTACCTATATAACACTGCAGTTACATGTCTCATTACAATGCATTTACAGTGCCCCCATAACATGTCTGTCCCAAGTTCTATTACATTTCACCCAAATCCCTTATAACATTGCATTTTTTCAGTGAATTCTGCCAATTTCAGAGAATAAGCAGACCAGCCGTATCTATTTAGGACTGTGCATCTGGCAGCCACATGTGCTCTTCCCTGGAAGTACAATGGAGATGTTTATGAGGAAGTCAAGGAGGGGGAGACAACTTGCAATATTTCTACAATATGAAGGCATTTTTTAGATGTGATCCAGTGTGTGATGCCATTAGTGTTTACAGAGGGTATAGATTTTAGGGCTCAGACAATGTAATGGTCATACATGCCAACTTTTGAAAGTGAGAAAGCAGGAGATTTGAAGGTGGCGGCACACTGTGTGCGCCCCCCCAAAGAAATTTGCATGACCACACCCATCTTGATGGTGAAAGCCACGCCCCTTCAAAAAGCCACACCCCACTCCAGATAACTGTGTAACGGCTCTGGAAGAAAACTAGATTAGGGTTTTGGCGTCACCCAGCTTTCCTGGACTGTTGGATGGTCTATTCAGCATCCAGGAGAGCTGAGGGATACCGCCAAACTGTGCCCCAATAAGTAGATATCTCAGTGCCCTATTTGAACCCTGTAGCCAGGTAGTAGCCTCCTGTAGCCAGGTTGCTGCCCCCTTCTAGCGAGGTTGCTACCCCCAATAGCTAGGCAGTGCCCCAGTAGCCAAGTAGCTGTCCCCACTAGCCAGGTAGTGCTTCTTATAGCCAGGTAGCTCTCCCCACTAGCCAGGTAGTGCTTCTTATAGCCAGGGAGCTGTCCCCGTTTAGCTAGGTATTGCTTCTTATAGCCAGGGAGCTGTCCCCACTAGCCAGGTATCTGTCCCCTTATAGCCAGGTAGTGCTTCTTATAGCCAGGTAGCTGGCCCCTTACAGCCAGGTAGCTGACCCCTTATAGCCAGGTACTGCTTCTTATAGCCAGGTAGCTGTACCCTTATAGCCAGGTAGTGCTTCTTATAGCCAGGGAGCTGTCCCCACTAGCCAGATAGCTGTCCCCCACTAGCCAGATAGCTGTTCCCACTAGCCAGATAGCTGTTCCCACTAGCCAGATAGCTGTCCCCTATATCCAGGTAGCTGGGGGCGTGCAATACAAGGCTGCTGGGGACGGGGCTGCGGCCGGCTCTCAGGAGATGTCACTCACGCACTCCGACACGACAGGAACACAGACAGAGAGAGACGCTCTCATCCTCTCATCGCTGCTCGGTGAGGAGGAGGTGAGGGGAGAGGAGTGGGAAGGGAGGGGAATGAGGGGGAGTGCAGCGGGCAGAGAGACAGTTACACTAACAGGCCAGAGATAGTGGACGCAGCTCACACTGTAGGCAGCAGTACCAGATGCTGGGAGGTGCAGATCACAACTGCTGTCAGACACACACTATCGGATAGCATCTCCCAGTGTCTGGTACCGCTGCATCCAGTGTGAGCTGCGTCTGGCGATAATGTGCTATAAGATAAGGACTGACCTGGTGGCAGTAATGTGTTATCCACTTTTGCTCTTCATGATTGTGCTGTCAGGTGCCTCTGACCCTCCGCCGGCTGCAGATAACAGTCATACTTATGAGCAGGACCTCCTGTGTGCGCTGCCCGGCGGGAGATTTTGCTGACTCTCCGGGGGGGAGGGACATGACCCCAATTTGCGGGAGAGTCCAGCCAAAAGCGGGAGACTTGGCATCTATGGTAATGGTACACCTCTGTGCTAGAGAGCTGGCTTTATGCTATTGCAATATGTTCACATGGGGTAGATACGCTGCAGAAAATCTGAAGTGTATTACAAAAGAAGCAAAGTGGAATCAATTTTAAGAAATGACATCCATGAGCTGCAGAAAAATGTGCTCAGAATTCACACAGAAATTGACCTGCAAGACTGATAATAAGGATGCTTTTACATGGAGTGAAGATGCCGCAGAGTTTGGTGCAAAATACATAAATAAAATAAAAAGTCAATAGGCGACATGTATGGACAGGGCTGCACCAGTTTTTTGGCGTGCTTTGAGCCCAAAAACCTGTTGAAGCCCTGTTCTATAGATGTATGAACAGTCGTATGCCAAAACTTAACGCATTATGCACCAAACACAGCACTTTTGAATATACCAAAGATATGTGCCAAAGATATGCTATACAATGCTATACAAGGCATACCACACGCCAGATTTATGAACCCACATACGACAGGTTCATACATACTGTCACATTCTACATTCCTCTATATCGATTTAGAACTGGTGTGTTGGCGCCAATTTTCATACACGTTGCCCGATGTGTTTAGGGCCTCATGTATGAAAACTGTTTTCATCCATGTCCCCCTATTTCTCTGCGGATTTTCAATGTTTCAGTAGCTATAGAATATGCAATTGTAAATTTTGACATCCACAGTTCGCTGTGTTTCTTCAACATAAATTGACATATTGGGGATTAATATCTGACCACAAATTGCATATACTCTATGGATTTTATGGATGTTATTTCTTCAGCCCTTTCTGAATGTGGATGAGATTCATATGCATTAACTCTTCAGCATTTCAATTTATATATCTGGTATGCTGTGGACTAGTTATTTTCATTCAGTAGTGATATGCACACATTTACATCAGCAGCACAAACACAAAGAACCACATGTATGAAAACGGTCTAGCTCTAAGATTTTCTTTGTGGCCCATAGCAACCAATTAGAGCTCCCCTTTTATTTTATACAATGCTCTGAAAAAATGCAAAGGGAGCTCTGATTGGTTGCTTTGGGCAACTAAGAAAGCGTTAGACCTCAACAGTTTCTATATATGTCACCCAAAACAAAACAGACTAATGGGTTCACATACCTCCCAAAATATAGCAAATTCAGAGAAGAACAAATCAGGCACACCTCTAACCAGACCCAACTATATGACTTCACACCAGACCATGCCTCTTACCACATTGTAACGGGGCTTGGCGCCGCGGCTCGCCCTTCTGCCACTGCCCAGGAAACCCCATACTCGCCAGTCCCCGCTCCTGTGTCTAGCTCCGACGGCCGCTGCTTAGGGCGCGCGCGCGACGGCTGGTCGGGATTTAAATGGATAGTGCGCCGATAATTGGCCATCGCTGGACGCTGACCCTATTTAGTGTACACACCTCCTACACTCACTGCCAGTTCATTGGTGTGTGTGTTGGAGTGCTTAGTCTGTATTCTGAAGTTCCGTCTTGCCTCCCCCTGTACCAGTCCGCATGCTTACGTTCCTGACCTTGCCTGTTTGCCGCCTCCCCGCCTTCTCCTTTCTCTGACCACGAACCTCTCTCCCCTCCGACCTCCTCCTGCCCCACTATGTTCTCCAGATTCTGATTCCTGTCCCCACGCATTACCCCGGCCGCCGCCGCCGCAAGCAAGTCACGTCAGGGCTAGCGACCTGGTAGCCTCACGCCGCAGCAAGTCCATCCCGCTTTGCGGAGGGCTCTGGTGAACACCGGGGGCTACTTAGACTCCCTGGCGTGGCTAAACTATCATCGCTTGCGGTGGTCCAGTGAATCCACCTCCGCATTACAGTACAAACTGGCCATGGATTCCGCCAGGGTACCTCTGCCCGACCTACGGGATGTCACGACGGCAGTCGCCCAGCAGAGCCAATGTATTGACCAGCTAGCGGCCATGATGCAGAACCTTGCCGCCCGTCTACCACCACCAGTTGCCGCCGCCACACCTGCATCCATTGCTCCGGCTCCATTGTTCTCCCCTGCTCCGGTTTCGGGACCCTCTCTGCATCATGCCCCTTCCCCTCACGCTACGATGGAGACCCCAAGAAATGCCTAGGGTTCATCAGCCAGTGCTCCATCCACCTCGAGATGATGGGGCATCAATTCCCTACAGAGCATGGCAAGGTGGCCTTCATAATCAGCCTCTGGTCTGGAGAACCCTTTGGGCTTGGGCACCCCCCTATGGGATTGAGGGGATCCTCTGACCTCCAAACCTTCCTCCAGGGGTTCCGCACGGTCTTTGAGGAACCAGGCCGTACTTCTTCGGCCGCCGCAGCACTGCTCCGGCTGCGTCAGGGCGACACCACGGTTGGTCAGTATGCAGTGCAGTTTCGCACATCTTCTGCTTTCGGAGCTGGACTGGAATAACGAACCCTTTGGTGGCGACGTTTCTGGCAAGGTCTCTCGGGACGAATCAAGGATGAGCTCGCCGCTTGGGATCTACCAGCTGCTTTAGATGACTTAATCCACCTAGCCACCCGAGTCGATATTCGGTTCGCCGTGGTTGCAGGACCATAACCCGACCTTGGACTGGAGCACAGGTGAAGTCATGCGTTGGGGTTCCGCATGTCTCTCGCCTTGCCTGTCGAAGCCGCAACCTGCTCCTCGGGCCGCCTCCCTGAAATCTACCAAGCCTCCACCAGGCCTACCTACGCCATACTGGCCCTTTGCTGACTCTTTTCGGAAAGACAGCCGAAACTCCTTCCTCCACACCGGCCTTAGATTGTCCCATAGATCTACAACCCGCTGTACTCCTCCCTGGGCCGGGTCTATCCGCCCCTCCGTCCCGGAGACTAAGGCTATGTCCAGAACTTTCTGGAGAACCTCTGTAAAGGCTTCATTCGTAAGTCCTCGTCTACAGCAGGAGCCGGCTTCTTTTTCGTGGAGAAAAAAGACTGGTCTCTCCGGCCCTGCATCGACTATCGGGGCTTAAATAAAATTACGGTAAAGAACCGCTACCCTCTGCCCTTGATCTCTGAACTTTTCGACCCCCTGCGTGGCGTGAAAATCTTTTCCAAGCTGGATCTACGCGGTTCTTATAACTTAATTCGCATTCGAGAAGGCGATGAGTGGAAAACGGCATTTAATACGCGGGATGGCCACTTCGAGTATCTGGTAATGCCAATTCGGTCTCTGCACCGCCCCCTGCTATGTTTCAGAACTTTGTCAACAAATCTTCCGGGCCCTACTCCTGTCTGTGTTATTGTTTACCTAGACGAATATTCTAATTTTTTCTCCTGATCTTGAAACTCATCGCCACCCAACGTTCCGCCGGGTTTCCTCAGGCAACTCCGCCCCGTCAGCTCTTTGCCAAACCTGAGAAGTGCCTCTTTGAACGTACCAGCTTACCCTTCTTAGGGTACATCGTCTCTGACAAGGGTCTCCGGATGGATCCTTCAAAACTCTCCGCAGTGTTACAGTGGTCACAACCGGTGGGCCATCGGGCCATTCAAGGTTTTTTTGGGGTTCGCCAATTATTATAGACAATTTATCCCACACTTCTCTACACTTGTGGCTCCCCTGGTGGCTCAAACTAAGAAAAACGCCAATCCCAAATCCTGACCCCCTGAAGCTCAAGAACCCTTTTCAACCATCTCAAACCTCCCTTTAACGTCTGCTCCGGTTCTGTCCCCTCCGGGACCCTAACCCCCATTCATTCTGGAAGTGGAACGTTTCCCCTCTGTGGGCGCTGTCCTCCCTGCAGAGATCTTCCTCGGGTAAACTGCATACTTGTGGATTTTTCTCCAAAACTTTCTCTCCTGCCGAGAAGAAATTATACCATTGGGATCATGAATTATTGGCCAAAAAATTTGGCTCTAGAAAGGGCGTCACCTGCTGGAGGGGGCTCGTCACCCTTTTTAACATCTTCACCGACCATAAAAACCTCCTATATCTTCAGTCGGCTCAACCTTTCTGAATCCCCGGCAAGCCGGGATGGTCGCTCTTTTTGCCCGTTTTGACTTCCTTCTGCCACTTTCGGCCAGCCGGGAAGAACGTCAAAGCTGACGCCCTATCTCGTTTTTCGGATACGGTGGGTCTTGAGTCTCCTCCACAGCACATAGTCCCTCCTGAACGGCTCGTCATGGCTGCTCCCGTGGATCTTCAACACTTGCCTCCTGGTAAGACTTATGTGCGTCCTGCCTTGCGGCCTAGAATCCTGAAGTGGGGACATTCTTCCCGAACAGCTGGACATCCAGGAGTCCATCAGTCTCTACAGCTGGTCTCCCGTTATTACGGTGGCCCACCCTCGCTCAAGATGTCAGGGACTTTGTTCTGGGCCTGCACCTCCTGTGCCCGTAATAAGGTCTCTCGTCTCAAACCCGCGGGCCTTCTTCAGGGCCCTTTTCCCCCGTGCCGGAAAAAACCCTGGACCCATGTCGCCATGGACTTTGTTACAGCTCCCGTCCTCATCTTGAATCACGGTCTTCTGGGTGGTGACCGATCGTTTGTCAAAAATGGCTATTTTTACCGATCTGGCTGGGTTACCCTCTGCCCCCCAGCTGGCCCAAATTTTTTTCTGGCATGTTTTCCGATTGGCACGGTCCCCCCTTTTACATATTGTCTCTGACAGGGGAGTCCAGTTTATTGCTAAATTTTTTGGGGGGCTCTGTGCTGTCATTGCAGGTTCACTAGATTTTTCATCTGCAAAACCACCTTCAAACTAACGGGCAGGTAGAGCGGGTTTTAAACCCGGTGTTGGTACCTGCTTGGGCATTCTGGTGCTCCGCTCGTCAGGATAACTGGTCCGATCTTCTCCTCTGGGCAGAGTTTTCCTATAACTCTAAAATTCGGAATCCGCTGGGGCCTCCCCCTTTTTTGTCGTCTTTGGGGTTTTAAACCCCGCCCACCTCTCCCCCTAGCTACCTCGTCCCTTGTCCCTGCCGTTTGGGTGCCCAAGGTAAAGGACATCAAGGCTCTCTTGGCGACTTATACGACAGGCCCTGCTACGGGCTTCTGCTCGCACCCAAGCTTCAGGCTGACAGGGATCCGTAGTCCCCGCCCTTATTTGAGCCGGGCGACAGGGGTTTGGGGTTTTCCACCAAGTACATCTGCTTTCCCAAAATGCCCAGTTACAAGTTGGGCCCCAAATACTTTGGGGCCTTTTTGTGTACTTCGGAGATTGAACCCAGTTTCCTACAAGCTCCGCTTGCCCCCGACCCTACGTTTCCCGAACGCCTTTCACGTGTCCCTCCTCAAGCCAGTGGTGCTGAACTGCTTCTCCCGTAGATCTGTCTCGCCTTCTCCTGTCGCTAATACAGATAACATCTTTGAGGTCAAGGAGGTGTTGGCGGAGAAGACACTGAGGGGGACGCGGTTCTTCCTTATTGAACCAGAGGCCAACCTGTCCCCTGATCTCCTCTCTAAATTCCAAAGAAAGAGGGGAGACCTAAGGGGGGTGGGGGGGTGGGGGAGAGTACTGCAACGGGGCTCGGCGCTGCGGCTCGCAGCGGCCGTCCCCCTGCGCTTACAGGGTCCGCCGTGGGTGCTGCGGCTGCCCTTGCCCTTCTGCCACTGCCCAGGAAATCCCATACTCACCAGTCCCTGCTCCTGTGTCTAGCTCCAATGGCTGCCGCGCGCGTACCCGCCACTTAAGGCGCGCGCGACGGCTGGTCGGGATTTAAAGGGATAGCGCGCCGATAATTGGCCATCGCTGGACGCTGACCCTATTTAGTGTACACGCCTCCTACACTCACTGCCAGTTCGTTGGTGTGTGTTGGAGTGCTTAGTCTGTATTCTGAAGTTCCGTCTTGCCTACCCGTGTACCAGTCCGCATGCTTACGTTCCTGACCTTGCCTGTTTGCCGCCTGCCCTGACCTTCTGCCTGTCTCTGACCACGAACCTCTGCCGCCCGTCCTGACCTCCTGCCTGTCCCTGCCGACGTCTCCGGATTCTGATTCTGTACCATGCATTACCCCGGCCGCCGCCGCAAGCAAGTCACGTCAGGGGTAGCGACCTGGTAGCCTCACGCCGCAGCAAGTCCATCCCGCTTTGTGGCGGGCTCTGGTGAACACCGGGGGCTACTTAGACTCCGCTCCCTGGCGTGGCTAAACTATCATCGCTTGCGGTGGTCCAGCGAATCCACTTCTGCATTACACACATCCAAGCACATGACATTACACCAGACAATACCTTTAATTTTACCTAAGCAAACCCAATCATGCCCAGCTTCCTCCAGTAAAAAAACAAACAAAAAAAAAACACTACCAGGATTGTCCTATTTTCTTTTTTTATCAGCAATATTTTATTAAAGTTTAACAAATTTTTGCATAACAGTTTATGTTCACATATGGATTAGACATGAGATAAACAATACATAAAACAAAGGGAGGGGGAAAAAATAGGGTAAACAATAACATCAACAAATAAAATAATATAACACATGCCATGTTACAGTAAAGAGGGTTAAACATTTAAATCATTAAAGTTCAGTCAACAGCAACTATTAAGATCTTTAAGTCTCTTAAAGGCTATATTTAATGTACCTAGGTAAACTCCATATAAGGGAATTAAATCTGGAAATTACTTATCAGGTAGGGTAAGGAAAGAGATTATATTAATGAAAGTAGCTAGCTAGATTGTAGCCATGGCGTCCAGTTATCTCTAATTTTTGATAAGGCATGGGGAGGCGTGATTTGGCAAATCTCACATTGGCATTGTCTATTTATTCTAGATATAACTTCCTTAACGCTTGGTGTATAGGGAGTCTTCCAATAGAAAGCAATCACATTCCTGGTTGCTATTAAAGCATGTGAAAAAACCGTTCGAAAAGGGTAAGGTATTTCTTCAAAATTTAAATCTAATATTGCTAACTCAGGCTTTAATTTCACTGGCCAATTGAAGAGATTGCTTAGTAAAGTGTCTAGCTCTTGCCACAAGGGTCTAATTAATGGGCAATGCCACCACATATGAGGTAGGGAGCCTTTCATTCCACAGCCTCTCCAGCAAAAGTGAGATTATCCGGCACTACTATGTGCAAGCCTGTTTGGGGTTAAATACCATCTCAAGTGTATTTTCCTCGAAAGTTCTATATGGTTGGCACACATTAGCCAAATAAAGTGTAAGATATGGCGTTGTAAAGTCGTAAGTAGTGTGTCAGGAAACAGGAATGGAAGAGATCTAGCAACATATAAATATTTATGCAATAGAAGCATTTTGGTAAGGTTAATACGTGCTAACCATGAAAGATGTAGTTGGTTCAGTCTGTTGATTTCTTTAAGGATAGATACAGAAACATCTTCTAGGTTCTTTTTTATTGTGGTCTCTATGCTTGGATATATCTTGTTTCCTAAGTAAGGAATATATTCGTCTTGCCCATATGAGATCCATATCTGACAGATGTGATCTTAACGATTGATGGCAGTTAATGGGTAAAAGTATGGATTTTGTGATATTAAGTTTGTAGTATGATATTGTGGCGTAGGGTTTTAACAGATAAAGGAAAGCAGGAATAGAAGAACTCGGCTGTTGACAAATAATTAAAATGTCGTCAGCATATAAGCTTACTGTATGGGACTCTTTGCCAATTTGAATTCCTTTAATATGTGGGGTGTTTCTGATGTGCTCCGCCAGAGGTTCAGCGCATAAGTCATAAATAAGTGGAGATAAGGGGCATCCCTGTCTAGTGCCGTTAGATATTTTAAAACTATTTGAAAGAAATCCTGAGGCGAAAACTTTGGCAGAAGGGCATGAATATAAAGACACTATTGCCGAGAGAATAGGACCAGAGAAACCGAATTTTAACAAGACCCTTTGCATATAGTCCCAGTTTATCCTATCAAAGGCCTTTTCTCCGTCTAAAGACAGGAGAGCAATAGGTGTTTTTTCAATTTGCACTAGTTGTAAAATTTCTATTATCCTTCTTATACCGTCTCTTGTTTGTCTATTTTTCATGAATCCTACTTGATCTTTGTTTATCAAGGAAGGGAGAACATCACTAAGTCTATTGGCTAGAATCTTGGAATATATTTTGATATCTGAATTAAGTAGGGAAATTGGCCTATAATTGATTACCTGATCAGTAGGTTTTCCTGGTTTGGGTATAGTTGATGTAGTGGCCGCAAGCATCTCTGCTGGGGGAGTTTCTTTGGTGGTAGAGTTAAAAAGTCTCAATATATGCGGCAGTAGTGTATTACTAAAGAGTTTGAAGTATTCGTTTGTGAGACCATCTGGTCCAAGGGATTTATTACATTTAAGTTGTCTTATTGTTTTTTCAACTTCCAATAGTGTGATATGAAGGTTAAGGGAGGACAGTTGTTCATCTGTTAGGGAAGGGAGAGCAACCTCATTAAGAAAACTATCAATGTTTTATTTTTTGACCGGTAAAATGCAAGGATCTCGGCTTAGATTATATAGCGAGCTGTAATAGGCAGCAAATTCATTTGATATTGTTTGTGGATCACAAATTTTACCTTTGCTGGGGGAAGTAAAAAATGGAATTCTAGTTATTGCTTGAATAATTTTCACTCTTTTCGCTAATTATTTACTGGGTCTGTCCCCTTGCAAGCAGAAATTCCATTTTAGTCTATTTAACTGGTTTTCGTATTGTTGTAACTGCAAGTTACTTAATTGTTTTTTCAGCTGGTTCAGTTCCTCTTTAATGGTATGGGAAGTGTTTGTTTTAAATCGGGTGTCTAAGGTCTTAATACCGTCTAGAACCTTATTAAGTTCTTTGTCTCTAAATTTCTTTTCTCTATTAGCAATTGAGATAAAAAGACCTCTAACATACGCTTTGTGCGCGCACCATACTATCTCCTCTGATGGAGCGGTGGGAACATTAAAGTCGAAGTTCTCTTTGAGGGCCTTCTCTACTTCCTGAACAACTTTGGGTGACTTCAACAAGAAGTTATTGAGACACCAAGGGGAGTGAAAAGGGGGAGAAAAGTCGTTTTTGAGTGACATAAAGATCGGCGCATGATCAGACCATGTTTTGTAGCATATGTAAGAATGGGAGACAGATTGTAAAGCCTGTCTATTAAGCAAAAAGTAGACGAGTCTGGAATGAAAATCTTTAGCTTCTGAGTAATGGGTGAAATCGGAGTCAGTGGGGTGTGAGTAGCGCCAGGGATCGTGCACATTTTCCTCTGTCATAAGTTTTTTAATTCAAGAGTGTGTCTAGAACTAGTGTTAGATCTATCCTGCGATTTATTATAACATTAAAATCTCCGCACATTACAAGATTGCCCTTAAGGATTTTTTTGGTTTTGGAGATTAATTTGGAAATAAAGGAAATCTGGTGTGTGTTAGGGCCGTATAACGCCACTAATATGTAAGCTACATTATTGAGTGTACATTGGATAATGACATATCGACCTTTAACATCTATAAATGATTGGTGTAGACGGCTACAGAGTCCTTAACAAATATAGAGACCCCGCATTTTTTGACGTCCAGTGCTGAATGGAAAGCATGAGGGAACTTTTTTATGTTTGAGTCTGAATAAATCAGTATTTCTGATATGTGTTTCCTGCAGACAGACCACATCAGCACGGGACTTTAAGATCTCCTTCCACATCAATGATCTCTTAAATGGAGAATTAAGACCATTTAAATTGAGCGATAAGAACTTAATAGCCATATTGAGAGTTATAAAAGATTAGGTAGAACAAACATATCGTCGCTGCTGTACTAAGTAGACAAGTTACAAAACTCTTAGTTATGATCAATACATGGCATAAGAACATATTTTTAAACTGAACCAAAGAATTGCAAAAGAACTGCATATGTTCTGACATTCGGTAACACAATAAATGAGCAAGTATTTCCAGAGGAGCTGGAAATAAACAAAGGGGCAAGTCTGTTGCCTCAACCTGCAAAGTGTGATAACCAACTGGGTTAAAACCGGAAAGCTATCAGGTTGTATCGATAGCGAACTAGAGTAGCTCCAAGGACTCAGGATCTGTTAATAAGTATCAAAAAAGAAAAACTTATCAGTCATTTGTGCGCGGTTTAGTTCTGTTCACTTTATCGGACCAAAGTGGTGTGATGGCCTCTGGTCTGGCGGGTCCTTTTCTTTGTGGTGAGTTTATGGGTGTGGATAGCAGATTCCAGGACATGAGGAGCTCCTTTACTAATGTTGGAGAGTTGCAAGTGTGAGCAGTTCCATCCTTTGTTACAACTATTTTCACTGGAAAGCCCCATCGGTAGCTGATGTTATGATCTCTGAGGATTTTAGTGAATGGTGCCAGCTGACAGGTCTGGAAAAATAGACAGGTTAGCGAATCTGTCTGGTAGTGAGGTATGACCTCTTAGGACTTTTAGAAATTCATCCTTGACTTTAAAGAAATGGACTCTGGCGATGACATCTCTTGGTATAGATGTTGCAAGATGTTTGGGCTTTGGAAGGCGATGTATTCTATCAATCACTAATTCTGTTTGGGAGGCGTTTGGCAGCACGTTTGCCATAAGATCCGTCAAGCAGGGTTCAAGAGCATCTGTGTTCACGGATTCTGGGATTCCTCTAATTCGTATGTTATTTCTTCTAGATCTATCCTCTAAGTCGAGGATCTTAGATGACAGCCTCTGTACTTCCTTCTCTAGCTCTGCGTTCGCATCTGTCAGTGAGTTGTGTGACGTAGTGAACTCTGCCATTTTTTTTTTTATGTGATCTGTTCTTGAGACCAAGGACTGTATATCTGATTTTAGGTCGGTCATAATTAGTTTAAAGTCTTTATGTAATGTATCTCTAAAGTATGAGTAGAGTCTTTGGAGGGTGGACTCAGTAAAAGGGACTAGATCTGCGCATTCCAGGGAATACATATCTATTGATTCCGGGCGTGGAGAGGCTGCTGCGAGTTGAGAAAAAAGATTTTGATCTTCTAAAACCTGCAATAATGGGGACGATTGTTGGAAACACTGAGTGAGTTTCGCAGGTTTAGATTTTGGTGTTTTCTTTGCAGAGCCCCTCATTTTTTTCTGAGTGCGGAAAGACATATGCAAGATGCGATGAGTATAAATGCTCTGCTTTTTTTTTTTTTTTTTTTTTTTATGAAAGCAATCAATATGTACCAGGTGAGCGGGTCCAAAGGGTAATTAGTTGTCAGTAATAGCTAAGGAAAATTAGTCCAACTTTGTAGGCGGGAGTACTTTGGGAAAGCCCAAATTTTTATTATACGGGGGTTTTGGGTGGGGTTTTGGGTGTGTTTTTGGGGCTTTAGAAAGTTGTAAATTTTTATTAGAAAAAGGTATAAGTAGCTTGTGTTTTGGACAAGTACTGTCCATAAATTGATGGCTAACAGATTCAATGTAATTAGTAGGAATCAGAGAACTCCAGCAAGACACAAAGTAAAGAATAATACACTGTCACTAAGATCATAGGTCTCGAGTGGCGTGCCTTAGTTTGAGAGTTCTAGCAGATTTGTACAGCGATAGCACCTTATTAAGTTAGTACAGGGTTAAGGCTTAGGCTGCTGGCAATCAGTATTAATCTGCAAGAGGTTGTTTGGATATGGACCAGGAGGAGTCTTGCTCAGGGACAGTTGCCCCTCGGGGTTTTAAAAAGGTTAAACCCAGTTGATTGTAAACAAGCTGTATGTGCCAAAAGTTGAACGATTAGGATTCTTTTCCTCAATTGTTGTTTAAGAGGAAAGAAGGAGCAGTTTCTCCAACATACACTGGTCCTTTATGGTTGGGAATATATAATTTTGCTGTAGTGTGCAGACGAACAGCAAAATGGCACCAAGCGCTGCTAGCAGGGATGTAATGGCGGGCTCACAATTTAAATCCTTAGCCAGGCCCGTTACAGAATACAGCAGGGGTTCATCTGTAGTTCTGCAAACAAAGTCCCCCTTTTTATTTTAACGGGGTAAGCCGGGTTTAGCGGGGGTTTTTCGCGGTCTTCCCTGAGCAGTGGGATATGGCAATGTTGCGGGTTATGGCGCAGCAGTGAAATGGCGCCAAGCACCGGTATCTGTGAGCCGTGACTGATCAGATGAGCAGTTATTCTCGGCGGGGTGTCCGCGGGCTGTCTGGTGGATCCGCAGCTTCTCAGCAGATAGGTACCGCTTCTCCCCCTGGCCGGGGCCCCCGCCTGATTTTCCTCACCCCTGACCCATGCAGCCTCACAAGGATGAGGGGGTGGTGGGAAGCGTCCCAAGTAGGGGAGGGCGCGGAATGTAAGCCTGTGGGGCAGGTTTACCGGAATACAGCAAGTCACGGCAAAGACACGACTCCAACACCCGCTCAACAACATTTTTGGGTTTTTCGGGGAATTTTCTGAAACAAATTGGGAAAGATCCCCCAAACACAAATTTCAAAAATGTTATCCTGGGGCCCCCGTCTGCACATTTCGCCGCCAAATATATTCTCTGGATGCCTGGTAACTTTTTCCTAACCCTGGGGTTCGGAAGGCCGATAACCCCTTACCTTTTTAAACCGTAAGCACCAACGGGAACAATTGTGTGTGGTGGCAGTTGCAGGGGCCGGGTGCAGCACAGACTTACACACTTAAAGGATTTACCCATTTCCCTTTCCAAAAACCATGCGACCAACCAGTTCAAGTAGATAACGGGGGTGGTATCAAATCTCCAAGTCCTAAACAGGAGGGGTATTTGGAAAAAACCTCCTTTGGGCCCGTAAAGAACCCAAACTAACTAAACAATACCCGGCTCCGCTGAGGATGCCCTAAAAATGGCCGCAATTCCTGTCCTCAGGGCAGATCC